>APFE031206826.1:1136-46384 GCA_000404065.3 Pinus taeda
CACTACATATCGTGACCGTCGGATTGTAAGTTACAATATGTACAACGGTAAAGAAACACACTTTACCTAACTCTATACTAGACCAAGTTGAACTTAACTATTTCCTATGTGTCGGAATATCCTAACAGTTAGAGCCTAGATCGACCTCAGGCTGAAGGGAGGCAATCCTAGAATAACCAAAAACCACACTTAACCTGGTAGCTAGCCCCACCAGGTCGGGAGAGGGCTCTCTCCTTGTCAATCTTATTGGAGATGACTAAAATGAGAATATATTTTAGGCTAGGTATAGTAGCTCTAGGATATTCTGTTTGATTTTGAAGGTTTGGTTGCTGGATCAAATGGAGTAGGTAGCTTAGGTTTGGGAAATCAAATCAGGGATGTAGACATGTTCTGTGGGGCGAGATAGATAAGTGTTTATGCACTAGTAACCGAGTGAGATGGTTGGTTTAAGACTACTGAGGGGCTGAGGAGGGCACGTGGAGACCATGAATCCTCTTCAAACTGTTGAAAACATTAAGAACTAAATGCAATCCCAAGGCAAAGCACTATTATCAATGTATTTTGCCTATTTATCTTGATTCATTTAGTTTAGAAGAATGGAAAAAGTTTTGAAAGATATAACACATAAGAATAACTCATTATAGAAGAAGAAACAATGCCAAGACACAGTATCACAAGAATCCCTAAAAAATAATTGCAAAACCTAGTTTTATTCCTTGCCAATCTGTTGATACAAGTATACAATATGTGCACCACTTCCAAAAGATTCCAACCTTTACAAATGACTAAAAAAGTACATAATATAGGCATCAAACCACCGATGATATCCATCAGGGGTCGAATCCATGAGAAGAGGGGTGGTTTTCAATAATAGCTAAACTAAGAATAGGAATATAGGTAGTGGAATAGCTTATCTCTAAAACCAAAGAAACTGATTCATTTACCCCCATACCACCTCAAAATGATGTATCTACCCTCAAGAGTCATTTTTCAATTACGTTTACATACCATAGCATCATTTACATTCATAGATTCACTAAGGAGAAGAGAAAAAGTCAACTGGTAGTCAAACTAGGAATTTTTTTGGAGTTTTGGGAAAAATTGGCAAAATCATCTATATGCGTAGCGCCATATCCTGCATGCACAACGCCACTTCTAGCCTGCTTTTGAAGGTCTTATACTCCACCAAATCAGAACCAAGATATCTTGTTGGAAATCTTTGTCTCTCTAACTTCTGAAACATCTTGAATTTGATGATTTGGAGGTCATTTGCCCCTTCAAAAATGAATTCTCACAAGATTGCTTCATGTGGGTGCAAAAAGTGGCAGAGAGGGAAATTTTTGAGTGTTTTTTACCCTTTAGATGACCTAGTTTTGCTCCAAATGAGATGAAACTTTCAGGGATTAATTTCCTCTTGATGCTGAATCTAGATCTCTAATCCATTTCTCCTAAGGATGCACCAATCAAATGCATAGCGCCATATACCACAATTTCCTGTGTTACATAATTAAAAAATTTGAAATTGACAAAATTGTTTCAAAATTTGCCCAATTTTGTCTCAAAGTTGCTTCATGGGTTACTTTGTTGGGCTAGAGTAACATCAGCCAAAATGTTGAGCTTATCCTCCTTCTTTTTTCATTTTAAGGCCCTCCTTAATCTTAACTTAAGGTGCTTGATCCTCTTGTTGCATATCCTATTCCAGGTCAAATAATGGGGTCCATATGCCTTAGCATCTTGTTGTCTCTATTTTCTTTCTCAACTACATCTGCAATGCCTATAGCCTCTAAAATGATGGTAGATTATAGATTAAATGTAACTCCAACAAGGTGTACCACATTTTTGTCTAAATTTGTCACAAACAGCCTTACTAACTAATGATGGAACTTAACCCTTTCTACCATTTCACAAAAACCAAACATGATTGATGTCTGAAGCATAAGGTGGCTAATAGGAAAGCAAGTAGTTCACTCATGTTGATAGGTTCCTTCTTGATAATTCTACCACCTTTGTGAGGTTTCTTCTGCTACAAGGTCCTTTCCCTAGAGTTATCACTTAGGGTGTCCTCCTCAAAATCATGGTCACTATCTCTTTCCATGCTTGTCTCTATGGGATGATGTGGTGATGGTATGGCGAATGGTGGATAATAGATGGGGGGGAAATATGAGCATGAAGAGATTTGTAAAAATGAAAAAAAATGATGAGGTGACTAGACTATGATATGAGTTATGAGGTCAAGGGAGGGAGTAGGGTTTGTAGGAAAGTATGTGGGTCTAGGGCTTGTGAAAATAGTGTGTAGAGGAGTTCATATATGGAGGATTAGGGTTTATAGAAAATGGATTAGGGAATCAAAACAACAGAAAACAAAAACATTTTGCAAATCACAATGGAAAACAAATACCCTTTACAAATGTATGAGAGAGTGTAGAGGATAGCTAGGGTTTAGCTTCTTGAGAGATAACCATCACCATAATTAATGAGAGACCCTTGTTTAGCTAGGAAGGGAGCTTGAATTACTTGATCAAAGGGCCATTGAGAGATTTGAAGTGAATTAGGTTGATTTGAACTGTTTTGAAGCTTTGTAAACAAGTGTGCACTGCCATCTACCAGGTACGTAGTGCCTTCCCATTGCGCGGCGCCAACTGCCTGATGCACAACGCCTTTTGAAGACCGCTTTTGGAGGCCTTACTGGTGTCCAAATTGGGCTTGTGATAGATTTTGGAAATATTGTCGAGTCTACTTTCCATAAAATCTTTAATTTTTCAATTTGGAGTTCATTTTCCCTGTCAAAAGTGAAATCTCCCAAGACTGGTCAAAATGTGCAGAATGAGGTTGCCTAAATTTACAGTGTTGTTGCAGTCAACCTTTGAAGGTCTTCCTCAACTCCAAATTAATCTCATGATAGCTCTTTGGAAAGATCTCTTTGCATAATTATATTTTGACTCATAAAGCAAGTCATTTGTCATCCTAGATAGGGTAAATCTTGATTTTCCCAAGATCACTCCAGAAGTGCATCGATCCTCCTGAGACTAATGATGTTTTAGGAATTTCTCCTAAACCATGAAAATTGTGTAGAAACTAAAAGAGGTTTTTATTCTTGGGTCAAAGATGGACAAAAATCTCTCTCACTTTTGTCAAATTAATCTTTTGTTTCTCAGAAACATATTTTGAAGAAAACCTATCCCGATATGTGGAATAGGGGATTTGTAGAAATGAAGGGAAATGAAGGGGTTGAGGGGCTTCTAAATTATTGAGAAAATTTTTGGAAGTAGGGAGGGATGTTAGGAATTAGGGGAAAGTGGAATTTCAAATATTGAGTGAGGGGAAGGGGTCCAAAAGGGAAAAACACAGGCCTAACCTATAAAATTGTCAAATTGTAGCAATAAGATAGGGTTTGTGTAAAAATGATGAATTTGAGGGATATCAGTGATGGGAATTGTTTAAGAAGGTATATTAGGGATAGCGGAAGGTGTATGAACATCATGACACAAGTTTTGTTGATCATTTGGCCATCCAAGAAAAATTACCTTCAAAATGCTAGGAGAGGGAAATGGGCTTTACCCAAGTACAACTGAAGCACAAACAAAGTGTAAAATGACCCATTGGAACTTGAAATGATGATGAAATTTTTTTGAATGATGGTATACTCAGAAAAATGGTGACATTGATTGACACTTGGAAAACTTTGGAAAGCAAATCCTAGACCTAAGACCCGGTGATCATATTTTACTTGAAGACTCAATGAAATGACAAAATTTGACTTTGACACACTAAGACCACTTTGTAAGAGCATGTTTGATCATTGGTGGAAGGCTTCAAAGACTGACACTAACATTGGCTCCAATGGGCATGGTAGCTCCTTGGAGGTGCCAAGAGCACCATATACCTAGTAGCCTTATCCATTGGGCATGGAGTCAAAAACTCTAACTGAAATGCTTGACCGAAAACTGATAACTCAAATACACAAACTAACTCTTATTCAACTAAAAATTGGCTCAATACTAAAACATAACTAACAAACTAGAAACTATACTCAAAATGGAGCTTATTCAATAAAACCTACTCTAATTGTTCCATCATCACCTGATCAAGTGAAACAACCAATGCAACCAATTAAGCATTCTGGCTGTTGTTTGCATTCTCCACAAGTGCTTTCTTATGAACAACAAGAGAAAAATAATGAAAGGAAACTCCCATGAAAACTTGCAAACAGATCCAAATTTTCCCAAATTGAATAATATGGATGCTCTATTTGACTCCAAAAGTACTACATAAGGATTTTGAAATTCATGTCCATTGGGACTTAGCTCATTTCATGGATTACTTTGCTCCTCCGCATACCATGAATGCAAACTTTCATCTAAGCTTTGTGATGAGACTCCTTTTGAAAATGACAAAGAAAACGGTTGTCGGATCAAGTTTGTATCAATACTTATTTCAATCTCACTAGAGCTAGTGGAGAAGGACTATGACTGCAGACATCATCCAACACATCAACTATTGGATCGTGAAAAAATTGAAAAGACTATTGCAACCCATTTTCGATTGGTTCAATGAGATGGCATGATTTTCTATAGGCTACTCATCCTTTATTGAAGATATACTATGCAAATTTCCCTTCAAAAACTGAAATGATTCAAAACAGAGTGGTACGGAATCATCTTGCATCATTTGATCATATGTTCCAGCTTCCAAGTCTTCATCTACAACTTGACAATCAATGGCATTCAGGGGTTGCAAATCTAGATATGAAAAGTCTTGAATGAGGATTTCATTGCTCTCAAGATGGTCCAGATCAAAACTTGTCTACCGTTGATTGATTGCATGAAAGTTGTCTTTGATGCTTTGAAACGAAGCAAAACAAAAAGGAAAATATCCTTCACTTACTTCAAAATTTGTTGCACCTTCCTCCTCACTTCCGTAGTTGGTATGCATCGGCTGATCACTATATTCAAGTTGCTTAAAGTGAACTCCATTCTTCCACAAACCAACTGCTGATTTATCTGCAAAACTAGCTTCTATTTGGAGGACATGATCATCATCATACTGATCAAACTAAGGCAAATCATCAGTAAAAACAGCATCATCAAGCATACATGTCATATCAATAGATCTCTCTTCTCCAAGATGATCTATAAAAAAATCATTATCAAGTCTATGACAACCGGGATAGTAAAGAAAATGTTTTGGATTAGCAACTTGTTCCTCTTCAATCAGCGAGCCATGGTCTTGAACATTATACTCATTCATTGTGGTGAGCCTTTGCTTCATCTCTTCCACTGCACTTATCAAAATGTCAAGCTTTACCTCTAAATATGTCGATTCCTCTGGATCTATGTTCTTCATCTCTTCTTCCTTCAACTTTTCCCTTCCGATCTGCAAATTAGCCTCTACATCTACTGCACTATTTTGCATCTCTTCAAGTGTTACAAGGTTCCTTTCTCTCAGCTGAAAATCCATTTCCGAATCAAAGGCATATGGGTAGTGCAAGAGAGCAGATCCAGAAGGAGGTCTTATATTAATTGGCATAAAAAAATAGACTTGGTTCAACCTGGCGGAAAATTGTTGCACTGTCTCCCCTAGCAGTTTTTTCAACTAGATATATTCTTCTAGAATCAAGAAAGGGTTTTGTCTGACCACCCACTTGTCGAGGAAAACTTTGACGAACTGCTAGAAATCTAAAATGCTCACATTAGGTAGGGTTTTGAACCAATTCTTGACTTTTCCTTGCAAAGAAAGAGCAAAAATCCTAATACTGACATCCTCTTCATCAACTTCAAAAATGTCAAGAAAATACTCAAAATTCAATACATGTCTCTCAGCAGTGATGTTGTCACATTCACCATCAAATATTGGTAGATATAGGTAATGATTTTTAGGGGAAGCATGGGATATAGGAGGTAAAATCAGAGGCTTGTATTGATCCATACTTAAATAGGAACGCAACAAATTACAGAGGTAACCATATACACAAAGATGCAGCGGAAATAATAATTCATTTCATAAATGGAAAATGCTGAAATATGCTTACAACCAGAAATGGAAATAAGCCAACTAGGGCAATGGTAGCTTATCTCTGAGAAGAGATGTGTGGCTACATGCCTATGAACTATGTTAAAATGAGGCTTGAAGGCCTATTTATTATTTAGAAATAATGGAAAACCCTTCACATTCCAAAACCTAACCTTAGAAGATGAAACGCCAAATTGTGGGCCCCGTTTTTGGGTAAGTTGGTACATCAACTTCCCGGGGTCGCGAATTGGTCGTATTATCTCCGTTTGACGCGCATGATAGCCCGTTGTAAAGATCTCTCCGGGGAATACAACAGAAAAGACAATTTTTGGATAGAAATATTGCTCGCAGTAGATTTCCCAAAAAACGTCGTTTAGGGCCTCAAAACGGCTCCGGAAGTTTAGGACCTGAAAAACTGCTAGAAATAGGAAATTGTGCTATAATTAAGGAAACTGAAAAAACTGAAAGAAGCACTAGAGGGGATCCAAGTGGAATTAGCGAGTGGCCACCAATATCCACCTGGATCATCTATCTAGAATTTTACAAGGTACAAGAATATGTACAGAAGGTGTAGAATTAGTCTTTGTCTCTTGAGGATCATCATTTTGAAGACATCATCATAAGATTCAAAAAAATGGTCTTGATCAAGATCAAAGGCATGTGAATATTTGGTATTCACAATATTCAAAGGGAAAGAATCAAATGCAGGTCTAGGATCTTTTCTCAAATACAATATACTTTGCAAAGCCTTCTTGGCATTCTCAAGAAAAGAGAATAAATAATTTATAATAAAGAACATAATTTCTTGGATGAAATTCCAACTTGAATACCTGATCCTTCCATATGGTCCCTTCATTCTTCAGCTGGTCAGGTTCATCCTCTAGTGGAGTCCTTGGCTCTGATCTCGAAACTAATTTGGAGTTGCCAGGTGAATGATTTCAACCTTGCTGTGTTTGATCATTGTTCACCATCAACAATCAGATCTGAACTTGATTACATTATGCTGAGGAACATAAAACTATGTTCCCCAGTATGGTCGCCACTATGTTAGAGCCTAGATCGACCTCAGGCTGAAGGGAGGCAATCCTAGGATAACCACAAACCACGCTTAACCTGGTAGCTAGCCCTACTAGGTCGGGAGAGGGAAATTAAATCATGGATGCAGGAATGCATGTGGAGACCATGAATCCTCTTCAAACTGCTGAAAACAATAAGAACTAAATGCATTCCCAAGGCAAAGCACTGTTATCAATGTATTTTTCCTATATATCTTGATTCATTTAGTTTAGAAGAATGGAAAAGGTTTTGAAACATATAACAAATAAGAATAACTCATTACAAAAGAAGAAACAATTCCAAGACACAGTATCACAATAATCCCACAAAAATCATTGCAAAACCTGGTTTTATTCCTTGCCAATCTGTTGATACAAGTATAAAATATGTGCACCACTTCCAAAAGAGTCCAACCTTTACAAATGAATAAGAAAGTACATAATATAGGCATCAAACCACCCATGCTAGCCATCAGGGATCAAATCCATGAGAAGAGGGGTGGTTTCAACCATATCTAAACTAAGAACAAGAATATAGGCAGTGGAACAGCTTGCCTCTAAAACCAAGGAAATTGATTCATTTACCCCCAAACCACCTCAGAATGATGTATCTACCCTCAAGAGTCATTTTTCAATTAAATTTACATACCATAGCATCATTTATATTCATAGATTCACAAAGGAGAAGAGAAAAAGTCAACTGGAAGCCAAAATAGGAAAAATTTTGGAGTTTTGGGCAAAATTGGCAAAATCAGCTATATGCGCAGCGCCATATCCTCTATGCGCAATGCCACTTCTAGCCCGCTCTTGAAGGTCTTATACTGCACCAAATCAGAACCAAGATAGCTTGTTGGAAAGCTCTGTCTCTCTTGTTTCTGAAACATCTTGAATTTCTTGATTTGGAGGTCATTTGCCCCTTCAAAAATGAATTCACCCAAGACTGCTTACTGTGGGTGCAAAAAGTGGTAGAGAGGGCAATTTTTGAGTGTTTTTTGCCCTTTAGATGACCTAGTTTTGCTCGAAATGAGATGAAACTTTCAAGGATGAATTTCCTCTTGATGTTGAATCTAAAAATATAAGTCTTTTCTCCTAAGGATGCACCAATCAAATGTGCAATGCCATTGGTGCTACACATATACCACAATTTCCTGTGTTGCATAATTTAACAATTTGAAATTGACAAAATTGTTTCAAAATTTGCCTAGTTTTGGCTCAAAGCTGCTTCATGGGTTACTTTGTTGGGCTAGAGTAACATCTACCAAAATGTTGAGCTTATCATCCTTCTTTTTTCCTTTTAAGGCCCTCCTTAATCTTGCCTTAAGGTGCTTGATCCTCCTGTTGCATATCCTATTCCGGGTCAAATAATGGTGGGGCATATGCCTTAGCATATTATTGTCTCTATTTGCTTTCTCAAATACATCTAGAATTCCTATAACCTATGAATTATGGTAGATGATAGATTAAATGTAACTCCAACAAGGCGTACCACATTTTTGTCTAAATTTGTCACAAACAACCTTGCTAACTCAAGATGTAACTTAACCCTCTCTACCATTTCACAAAAACCAAAACATGACTGATGTCTGAAGCATGAGGTGGCTAATAGGAAAGCAAGTAGTTCACTCATGATGAGAGGTTCCTCCCCGATAATTCTACCATCTTTGTGAGGTTTCTTCTACTGCAAGATCCTTTCCCTAGAGCTGTCACTTAAGGTGTCCTCCTCAAAATCAAGGTCACTGTCTCTTTCCATGCTTGTGTTTATGGGATGATGTGGTGATGATATGGTGAATGGTGGATAATAGATGGGGGAAAAAGATGAGCATGAAGAGATTTGTGAAAAGGAAAAATAGTGTTGAGGTGACTAGACTATGATATGAGTTATGAGGTCAAGGGAGGGAGTAGGGTTTGTAGGAAAGTATGTGGGTCTAGGGTTTGTGAAAATAGTGTGTATAGGAGTTCATATATGGAGGATTGGGGGTTAGAGAAAATGGATTAGGGAATAAAAACAACAAAAAACAAAAGCCTTTTGCAAATCACAATGGAAAACAAATTCCCTTTGCAAATGTATAAGAGAGTGTAGAGGATAGCTAGGGTTTAGCTTCTTGAGAGATAACCATCACCATAATTAATGAGAAACCCTTGTTTAGCTAGGAAGGAGCTTAACTTACATGATCAGAGGGCCATTGAGAGATTTGAAGTGAATTAGGTTGATTTGAACCATTTTGAAGCTTTGTAGACAAGTGCACGATGCCACCTAACAGGGGCACAACGCCAATTATATGCACAACATCAATGTAAAATTACATTGGCAAAACTCCTCTGATGCATAGCACCTACCCAATGCGCAACGCCAATTGCATGATACACAATGCCTTTTGCAGACCACTTTTGGAGGCCTTCTCAGTGTCCAAATTGGGTGTGTGATAGCTCGTTGGAAAGCCCGTCGAGTCTACTTTCCAGTAAATCTTGAATTTTTCAATTTCGAGTTCATTTTGCTTGTCAAAAGTCAAATCTCCCAAGACCAGTAAAAATGTGCAGAATGAGGCTGCCTAAATGCAGAGAGTTGTTGTAGTCAACCTTTGAAGGTCTTCCTCAACTCCAAATTAAGCTCATGATAGCTCTTTGGAAGGCTCTCCTTGTCTAGTTATCAGTTGACTTATTAAGCAAGTCATTTGGTCATCCCAGCTAGGTTAAATATTGATTTTCCCAAGGCCTCTCCAGAAGTGCATCTGTTAGTGTCAATCTTTGAAGCCTTCCACCAGTGATCAAACATGCTCTTACAAAGTGGTCTTAGGGTGTCAAAGTCAAATTTTATCATTTCAGTGAGTCTTCAAGTAAAATTTGATCACTAGGTCTTAGGTTTACGATTTGTTTTCCAAAGTTTTCCAAGTGTTGATCCATGTCACCATTCGGATGAGTGTACCATCATTGAAAAAGTTTACATCCTCATTTTTGGTTCCAATGGGTCATTTTACAGCTTGTTTGTGCTTCAATTGTACTTGGGTAAGGCCCATTTCCCTCTCCTAGGGTTTTGAAGGTAGTTTTTCTTGGATGGCCAAATGATCAACAAAACTTGTGTCCTAACGTTGATACACCTTCCCCTATCCCTAATATCCCTTCTTAAACAATTCCCTTCACTGATATCCCTCAAATTCGTCATTTTCCCACAAACCCTATCTTATTGCTACAATTTGACAATTTTCTAGGTTAGGCCCATGTTTTTCCCTTTTGGACCCCTTCCCCTAACTTAATCTTTGAAATTCCACTTTCCCATGCTTCCTAACATCCCTCTCTACTTCCCAAAGTTTTATCAATAATTTAGAAGCCCCTCATCCCCTTCATTTACCTTAATTTCTACAAATCCCTTGTTCCACATATCGGGATAGATGTTCTTCAAACTATGTTTCTGAGCAAGAAAAGATAAATTTGACAAAAGTGAGAGAGGTTTTTGTCCATCCTTGACCCAATAAGAAAAACCTATTTCAATTTATACATAGGTTTCAAGGTTTGGGAGAAATGGCGAAAACATCATTGGCCTTAGGAGGATTGATGCACTTCTGGAGTGAACTTGGGAAAATAAATATTTAGCCTAGCCGGGATGACCAAATGACCCTGTTTGATGAGTCAAATGATAACTAGACAAAGAGAAATTTCCAAAGAGCTATGATGAACTTAATTTGGAGTTGAGAAAGACCTCCAAAAGTTGACTGCAACAACACTTTTGATTTAGGCAACCTCATTCTAAACATTTTGACCAATCTTGGGAGATTTGACTTTTGACAGGGAAAATGAACTCCAAATTGAAAAATTCAAGATGTTATAGAAAGTAGACTAGACAATATTTCCAACGAGCTATCACATGTCTAATTTGGACACTGAGACAGGTCACTGGTGGATTCCACTTTTTTTCCCTGTGTTATACTTTTACTTTTCCTTTACTACAAGATTAATTATTCTGCTTTACAGTTTTACAGACGATTTACTTTCATTGGTGTGGAATTTGTGTATGTATTTCATTACTTCTTAATTTTGTAAATTTATTTCATTTATTTACGTTGTAGATTGAATTAATCATTAGAAGAGAGTTATTTCCTGTTCATTAAAATATAGGGTGTTATTGATTAGGTTGGATGCTTTATTCTTATGCAATAGTTTAGATTCAGTTGGAAGAGCTCTATTATTGCTATGGTGCACTCGGTTGATGTGATTTTAATTAGAATCTCTTGATTAATATTGAGTCTTGGTTTTGATTAAGGTTGAGTTTTGATGCTTAAATAGATTATTATCCTTGAAATTACAAGCTTGAGATTTATGATTTGATTTGTTTACTCTTGTATTGAATTTAATAAATTATCTTAAATCATTACTCTCCATAGATATAGAATTTTCACATATTGTGTATACTCTTAGAATAGAAAGACATACTCAGGTTGATGATTAATGTGAGGAAATTAGGAGTTTCTAAAGACACCTTATAGTACCCAACAAGTATTTCTACCTCTAAAGTGATGAGAAGAGAAAGAAGAAAAGATTTTGTTGGAAGATGGAGAGGGAGGTTCAGGAGGCTCTTCTCCTCCTCCTTCATGTTTCACTGAAGCATGATCATTTGGTCCTTCCTTCTTCTCTAGTTTTTCCTTTGTCTTCTCATATTTTGCAAATAATTTGTCCACTTTTTCTCCCACGGTGTAGAAGGCCTTGTGATAATTTATTACTTCCTCCAACCGAGCATCTTCATTTGCTATTTTCCCTCTTCGTGTTGCACACCCTACTTCTGGATCAAAGTACTTATTTTTTCCTTCACCTCTTTGGAGCTTTGCCCTAGTTATCATACACTTTCAATTCACATTGATAGAAGACCCTCTTTGATACCAAACTTGATCAAGATCCTTTTTCTTCAAGTATGCATACAAAACTTCATTTAAAAGGGTATGTAGTAAAAAGATGAATGCAAAAAAAATAAGTCAAAATAAATTACAAATATGAGAGGAAAATACACAAACAAGTTGATAACAGAGTTCATCCAGTGTGAGTTACATCTGTGGACCCTACTCAATGTGGGGAGGCCTCTTTCATTAATCTTCAACAAAATCAAATTACAAGCATCTACAAAAGACACCTTATACCTCCACTTCTAGGAATGGCATAAAAATGCACGCCTATGATGAATAAATCGACTTCACTGTTGAATTCCTCGCTAAAAATCATGAAAAACAACTATAAACTTGACCCCTTTCTACTTTGGTTAAAATTTGATCCTCTAGGAATCTCAAAGATTCCCTTCAGATTCCTTTCTAGAGAGGGGCTAAAAACCCACGGCTCATATGATAAAATATGATTGCACCGGTGTGTTCTTTGCAAAAAAATGAGTAACATGAGTATAAATTCAGCCTGGTTATGAAACTATCAAAATTCGATCGTTAGGGAATCTTTTAGATTTGTTATAATTTCAGAAAGATTTCTCTCTGCAAAATGACTGAAGATCTGTTGCTCAGATGAGGAAACTGATCTCACCATTGCACTCCTCACAAAATTATGATAAAAATGAGTATAAACTTGATATACTTCTGCGTTTGTAAAAATCATCCACCAAGGGAATCTTTCAAATTCCGCATGATTCCCAGCATCAGGGTTTCATGCCTTGCTCTACGTTCTCAGGGTGGGTTCCGCTAACGTTCGGTCTTCGTTCCATCCCCTTTACCTGATTGAATGAGCAATGATGGAATTTTAAAATTGTTTTTTCATTGAAACCAAGTGCTACCTGTTGGGTGATTGGTAACTGTGGGAAATTTTTATGTGGGAGGCCTGGGTTCCATCCTCGTGATCTCCCCACTTGGCGTACCATTTTGTTTTTTATGGTTCTTTGGTTTATGGGGCCATCAGTAGTGGGTTGACCCACCGTCCAGCCTAAGTTCGAGACCTACTGGCCTCACGTTATATGGGGTTCCCATATGTAACGAACTTTAGGCCAATCCAAATGGTTGGGTGGTTGGCGGGGTCTGCGGCTCTGCCACCGCAATATAATATATATATATATATATATATATATATATTATATATTTATTATATTTATTATAATGGCACTGTGGTTGGCAGGGTTGGACCACTCGCCACCCCCAATTTAATATATTTTCTGTTTTTTAACAACAAAACCATTTAAATTTTTAACTCAGATTTTAGGGGTCATTGAATTTTTAAATGAGCGACAATTTCACCCATTGCGATCGTGGGAATTCGTCATCGCAAAGTGTCAATTTTTGACCTTTTTAATTTATGCCAAATTTAACGACTCCACTAGATTTAGCATGGCTAAAAATTCAGTTGGCACTCTGCTAATTTTAGCCAATGGGCCTAGTTGACCAAAAAATTGACTGCCCATAACTTTAACATACGAACTCAAATAGATATGTTGTTTGTGTTGTTGGAAAGCTTGAGACAAGATCTTTGATTGCACCTTACTATCAATGCAATCAAAGAACTGTTACTTCTATCCTTTCATGTGGCCTCTTTGATTTCTGAACCTTTCTAGAGCCACCTGGATCATTGTGTCTTACTATATATGGAGTCTCTACTATAGGCACCTATACATGAAAATTTTACTTGGTTTTTGTTAACCTTCTCCATCTTTGGTCTTTAACAATTACAAAGGGAAATTAGATATAATATTATTTGAATATTGTTATGGTTTAAACATTATTTTTTCCTTGTTATATATGAAATCATGAATAGATTATTGGTCAGAAGTGAGAACCTTGCATATTCAAGCAACACTTTTTTATAAATTGTTGTGTGTCCTAATCTTTCCACCATTTTTTTATAGTTCTACTATTTCTATTCTATGTTCTATCAAAGCTTATTCTCCATGGCTAAGTAATTGCTCTTATAAATTTCATTAATTATGCAAGTGCCAAATTTTTTACTGCAGTAATACTTTTGCGCGATGCTTCTTTCATGAACAACACTACAAAAATTTCATTTTGAGAAAGATGAATTGATGTTGTAAGATAGAGATGATAAACAAAATGAGAAAGGTCAAACCATTCTTAATTTTTTTTTGAACAAATGATCCTATAACTGTGTAATTTTTTTAGTTGCCGAAATATTGGGCTCGAAGGTAAACTCTCTACATAAAAGCATGGTAGTTTTGCTCATTGTTTTATTAGAAACAATCAAAAATAACTCTGAGATGCCCTGAATAACTAGAATTGTCTTACATTGAATTGAATTCAACTCTAGGATTTGTTTACGGAATTCCAGACTGCCCATATGCATACGCCGAGTGTATTATGAAAAAACATTTTTTTTAAGAACTTTGGATTAATGGGTGACACTTTAGAAACAACAAGAGCCTTATACGTTGTTTTGATAAATTGTTGTGTGTCCTGATCCTTGCACACCATTTTTTTTAGTTATGCTACTTCTATTCTTTGTTCTGTCAAAGCTTATCCTCAATTCCTTGTTCTGTCAAAGCTTATCCTCTATGGCCAGGTAACTGCTCTTACAATTTTCATTAATTATGCAAATGCCAAATGCCAAAATGTTTACTGCCAAATGCCAAAATGTTTACTACAATAATATTTTTGCACAACACAACACAAATTTAATTGTCTGCATTTACTTGTTTAATTATTGGATTAAGGCACAAAAGCAACTTTGGCCCTTATACGTGAAGAGCAAAAAAATCCGAATTGACATTGACAAAGAGTTGTTCTTTCAGAACTCCCTTTATTTATATACAAGTTAAAAATAAATAATATTAGTATATAATATTATTGAATTTAAAATAAATAAAAATTATTAACATCTAAAAATAATAAACAAAATAATTTACACCACATACTAATAAATAATAAAACTATTAATGATAAACTATAAATTAAAAATACATTACAAAAATCTAAATATTTTATATAAAATAATATTTAATTTTTAAACTAATTAAATAAACGTTTATATAGAAAAAAAAATAACTAAATTTACAATTTTTTCATTAAAAAATAATCATATCTGAATATTATAAATATGATTAAATATTAAATTTCCTATATAAATAGATTATATTAACTATTAAAAAGTATTACAAAAAAGAATTTTTTAACTATTAGTGGTTAACTTCAATTCACTAAATTTTTTCATTCCCTATTAGTATCCTAAATCTATTTGAATCAACCACTTCACTTACTCCCCTAACAAACTATTTCATTAAAAAAAGATTAAAATATAAATTTACAATAAATAATCTAAAACTATAAATTAATTAAACATCACTTCTGCATTAAAATACTTTTCATTTCAAAATATTAAAAATCCAAACCTATATAATAATAATAATAATATCTTTATATACCTATAAAACTGAGAGTAAACATGCTCTTAAAGAAATATCCATTCATTAAGTATAACTTCTTTTGAAGTTTTATTTATGTTTTATGTTAAACTTTTTTTGAAGTTTTATTTATGTTTTATGTTAAGCTAGGGTTGTGTTGACCTTATTACGTGTCACATCAAAATCAAGATTCAATGTTCCTGATAATATTGTCTAAAAAATAAGCGAGATATTAAAGAAGTGGAGATGAGAAGGTCAAGAAAGGAGGGCTTGACTTACAAGGGAATTGTTATGATGTTGTCATCAAGTTGCATTATTAGATAAGGATTTAAAAGAGATGCAACATTATTCAGTTGACTTTTTATGATGCTACCATCATAAAAAGAGATAGATAGGGACTTGAGGAGATGAGAGAGGCATATGTCTCCTTTCTATCGAGTAGAAATTAATCGCTTTATAAATTAATTTGCGAGTAAAAGTAATGTGTATGTTAGATGAAATGAATCACAGAAGTAAGTTGTTGTTGGCTAGTATTATAATTGTAAGTTGTTAATAAAAAAAAGGTTTATATAAGGTATATTTATTTATTAGTTTAAGATATTTGTTTATGTTTAATGTGTAAAATTTTCATTATATAATTGATTAAGGGTTTTGTTTTTTATTTACTATTTATTAAAGATATGATTTGTTATTTTTTTTTTAATTTTTATATATATAATGATTAAGGGTTTTGTTTTTTATTTACTTAAAGATATTGATTTGTTAATTTTTTTTTTTTTTTTTTTTAATTTACCACAAAAGTTCCTGAAATATCCAATATTTTTTTTTTTTCAAATAAGCTATGTTATTATCTTAAAATTTTGTTATTTTTTACCATCGATATTTTCTATATGTTAATATTTTATTATTTTTTCAAATAAGCCATGTTGTTAGAGGATAATATGGAATGGTTAATTTTCTCTTATTGTCACCATCTTTACAATATCCAACAAAGTTTTTGGAGATATATGCCCTCCATTGTTACTTTACACAACCTTGTCCACTTGCTAATTGTATTGTAATTTTTATGGATGTGTATTATAGAGGAAAAATCCTATAAACAAATATGTTTATATCCAATCAGATTCGGTTTACATATGTAATGATCCTAAAATTTTGTTATTTTTCTACCATTGATATTTGCTATATGTTAATATTTTATTATTTTTTCAAATAAGCCATGTTATTAAAGGATAATATGGAATGATTAATTTTCTCTTAGTGTCACCATCTTTACAATATCCAACCAAGCTTTTGGAGATATATGCCCTCCATTGTTACTTTACACAACCTTGTCCACTTGCTAATTGTATTGTAATTTTTATGGATGTGTATTATAGAGGAAAAATCCTATAAACAAATATGCTTATATCCAATTAGATTTGGTTTACATATGTACATCTCACTAAATTTAGATTTGGTTTTGATATGCAATTTTCATTATACATATTAAATGGATTGAAGTTAAATGATGATGATTCTAAAAAATATATTATCTAGTAAATCATTATTTTCCAAATAATAAACTTAACTGACATGACATACGAATTATGACATATAGATTATAATAAACAATCAATGGTAATCTCCATAGTTAAACACAATGTAAATGTTTTTTCCTTCATGCAACTTGTCAATTTATAATGTATTTTTCCACTTGAAGAGAACATTAACCAAAAAACTTATCCATGCTACTAAATTAGTTTAGAAAATTTTCCCCACAAGAAGAATCACTAAAGAAAGAAGCATATAATTTGAAAGTACTCGTAACACTGCTAATTCAAGGCAATGAAATAGTGGGGTTGATATTCCCATTAATTATTAAATCCATTTGTAACATTAACCATACTAGCAAGTTGCCAATAAAGTGTTAGGAGAAACTACTACTTTGGTTGCTAACAATCTCAATACTAGATATCATAAGATAGCTACATCAACACACACAATTTACAATTAATGTTAATAAAAAAACTACACATTGGTGGCCATACAATTATAACATTCACGCAGAAAACAAGTTGCAACATTAATCAATTTAGAAATACTTGGAAAAAGTAATTAAGATTTATGCACCCATAATTTTATACACTAACAAAAAAAAGACTAAGCAAATGACTCATGTAAATATATGAATATAATGTTTCCAACCATCATCCAAAATATTGAGGATGCAAATTTGTAATACGTTATTTCCTTTATATAAAACATATTTATCTATTGACTGAAGTAGTATTCAAGTTGTTGAGCATTTTAGCAATATATTGGTACTCATCAAACTTGTTGAGCATTTTAGCAATATATTTGAGAGGTCAAAGAGTTGGCAGCAATTACACTATCGAAATGAATACACAACCATTTGACACTTGGAACATTCAACTATTTAGGATAGCCTAAAACAATAAAAAATAATTGCAATGGACGATATAACATAAAATTGCACAACATCAAGACATGTTATGCATTTCAAGAATAAACCCTAATACATCGAGGAAATAATTACATATATGTGCAAAAAGAAAATAGAATATTCATATATCGTTGATTTGTATACAATAATAAGAAATTCATGTTTCTTTCGATTGTATGTAAAATAGTTCTATTATGAATTTTTTATGGTAATGTTATAGACCCTTTTCTCCACTATGGTGTGAAATAGTATTTGATAAATCAAATAAAGTGACGCGAATTAAATTAAAATTGAAATATTTGTCCACAATTTCAATAGGAAAAAAATTGTCATAAATAGAGTATTTTTAATCAAAAGAATCATGATTATCCTTTCCATCGAATTTTTAATTATTTTTGCAACAAAAAGAAATAACAACCTAAAAAATAATAAGAAATGGGTCTTTTAGTGTGAAGGAAATTTAACTATATATATCACATAATTATTTATACACATAAAGTGACAAGGTTCCTCATATTTATAATTTAGCCAATTTACTTCAATAAATATGAAGAATAGATATTTACAATGTTCATTTAGTTGCAAGTATTACATTCTCATTGTAGATTAAACTGATTATGCAATGTACTAAAGCAAAATACTTAATCTACTTCCACAATCAAACTTGCGTAAATTTAATCAATTGGAGTAAGATCAAACAGAACACATATAATAGAGAAGAAGAAACAATCACACATGAAACACAGAATAATACTCTGGGGAAAGCCTCAGCTAAAAACCCCACTATTTGTATTATCATACAAGTGCAAATGTCTCAAGATTACACAAAGCTTTAGCTCTCAATCTATCCAGCTCTCAGTACAATCCCGCACTGCTGCTCATAGATAGAATAGACAACACATATGCCTTCTCCTCCATCCTCCAAGCCTCCTATTTCCTTGCGCGGCTTCTCCTGGGTCCTCCAGCTATATCCTGTTTGATTCTTACCTCACATACTGCTCTTACATCTGTAGTAACTGAACAATCCTGAAGGAATGAATTCCTTTTGCATGCAAGAGATTTTATTATAGGAAAATCCTAGCAACTGATAGTACACTATCCTTGCCTTTAATCTCAACTGGGTCTTTGTTTGAACTGACATGCATGAGTTATTTATGAGAGAATATTTAGTTATCTAGAGTATACTAGTTTCATGCATGCATGCATTAACTAACTGAACTCACAATTAGTTCCTCAAATTGTTTGGAACTAATTTAACTGGACATAACTTAGTTAATTGAGCTAACTAATTACAACTCAAATACAACTCATCATTATCTCCTTAATTAAGGGATAATCTCCTCAATCAAAGGAATAATTGTTGCATGACTTCACAAAGACTTCTAGCTTGAATTTCTCCAACTAATTAACTCAAGATGAATTAATTAATTATTTTCAAACAATTGGTTAGAGTAAATTTGCATTCTAATTCTCAATTTTGATTCAAGGACAAATCAAAATTGGAATATATCCTAAAATTCTATTTATAGCAATGTTATTCTTCGCATTTCTATTTTTATTATTTCTTGTGGCTATTTTCAACACTCCCTCTCAACAAGAAAGGAATTCAACTCGACCCTGATCCTGAACCTTTGGAATGTTTTGGATGCAACACTTCTCACTAGTGTTGTTGCTCCAGCAACTCAGAAACAAAAAAAATATCCAACCTAAATCAGAATGATGCCTCTGTCATCAAAGTCTCTAACTGTGATTGACTCTGTCGACTGAAAACTTTGTGCTTTTGCTGACTCTACCTAGTCAGTTCTTCTCCGTGCTCTTCAATATCTAACTGCTCTAGCCTCTGTCACTTTGATCTCTGAATGCATTGATCCCACTGATTCCTCATGCTACATCCGTGCTGCTGCTAGTCCTTTCTCCTAGCATTGCACCTCCTCTCATCATGTTGCATTGTGTTGCCTAATGCTGCACTGCAACTCAGTTACTGAGAGGTAAGTAACTGATCTCCCAACTGACCTCCCTGTTGGGCTAGAAACACCCTCTGATGTTGAAGCTTCCTCTACTGCTCCATCCACATTTGTCTCTACCCACTTAGCCAGTCCCGCTACTCATCGTCGGGGCTCCCGTAGCAAGGTTTAATGAAAGAGGCTGGGTACCTCAAGGATCCTACCCCTATTTTAGCCTTCTTAGGACTATCACTTCACATCGCCCCACCTCCCACCTGGACGTATGGTTGCATGTGATCCCTCTGCTCACTTGTCTCGAAAATTCCCCCTACTGGAGATCTCTGCATGAGTGGATGCCTCCACTCAGTCTCCTCTGAGCTTCTCTATTTTTGGCTGCTCCACAACCTCCTAAAGTTGCTTCATCAATTGTGGCTCCTCCACAATTGTCTGTGACTTCTTTTGGTGCTGCATGTTGAGAGGTAATGTACTCTCTCTCTCTCAACCACCAAGTCTCCAACATTTGCCTTGCTCCTCAAGGCTTTGCATGCATATTGGACCTCAAGAGCATACAGGTTCTTGACTCGTGAACCAATATGCCTCATTTGTTTCGTGGTGATTTGTATAAGGAAAACATTTCCCTTACTGAAGGAAACATCATAGCCTTTGTCCTCCAACATCGCGATCGATGCCAAGTTCTTCTTCAGTCTAGGCACATACTTCACATCTGTCAAGGTGATGAGAGCTCCATGCTCCCTCTGAAAATAAATTGTTCCCACTCTTGAAACACTATACATTTCATCATTACCCATCTCTATGCACATCTGGAGGTCTTTCTCCTCCAAGGTACTAAACAAACTCTTATCGTCGATCATGTGGAATGAGGCTTCATTGTCAAGAAACCAACCACAACCCATCATTGATGAAACCATGCATGCGATGAGGGTAAAATCCAATTTGAACTAAGAGGAAAATGCCTCACCTTCAGATCCTTTCGAGGATTCCTTCTTGGATTTCCTCAATGGAAAATTAGTTGCATAATGGCCCATATAATGACAATTAAAGCATCTCACTTTAGATTTGTCAATATTCTTCCCACCATGAGAAGAACTTGATTTGGGATGAGAATCCTTCCCTTTCCCTTTCTGTGCCTTACTTGCTAAGGCCATATTTTCTTCATCATTATTCTTAGATGAAGAACCATCTCTGGTGCTCCTCCTAATCTCCTCCTGCATCAGATTCGACCACAGTCATTCCCAATCTGACAGTTTCTCTCTTCCATTCACTGAGTCTTGGTAGCTAGGCCAACTCTTAGGAAGAGCGAGGAGAGAAAGACTCACCATATCATCATCAGTTGTCGTGATTCCTACAATTCCAAGCTCATCTCTATAGGTGGTGAGCTTGTTCAAATATGTAGAGATCGTGTTGCCCTTTTCACACTTGATTTTCTGAAGCTTGTCCTTCAGTGCTAACTTCCTCTGGTCACTAATGTTCTGATATAGGTCTTTCAATGTCTTCCACATTGAAAATAGAGTCTCCTTCCCATGGATAATTGAGATAATATGGTCTCGAACTCCCTCCAGAATAATCCTCCTCGCTCTTGCCACACATTTCTTCCATTTCGCCAATTCTTTTCCATTATCTACTGCTGGCTTGGGAACTTCTTGATCAATGAATTCCTTCAAACCATTGTCCTCTAATACCGCTTCCATGCGATCCTTCCATGCTATGTAATTCGAGATGCCATCCAAAGCATAATCGAGTCTCAAGCCATAGAACGTCATTGGTGAGATTAGAGATGTGATAAGAAATTGATTTTGTACCTACAATAAAGAATGTCAAACTTTGAACTTCTCCCTTCTTGTATATTGTTCTCCGCTTTGATCACCTTTGCTCTGATACCATGTAGAAATTTCTCTATAGATCAGCTAGCTCCGATACAATGTAGAAATTCTCACTGTAAATTAAACTAATTATGCAATGTACTAAAGCAAAATACTTAATATACTTCTACAATCAAACTTGTAGAAGCTTAATCGATTTGAGCAAGATCAAACATAACACATATAATAGAGAAGAAACAGTCGCACATGAAACATAGAAGAATACTCTGGGGAAAGCCTCAACTAAAAACCCCGCTATCTGTATTATCATACAAGTGGAAATATCTATGGATTACACAAAGATTTAGCTCTGAAGATATCAAGCTCTCAGTACAATCCCTCACTGCTGCTCATAGACAGAAGAGACAACACATATGCCTTCTCCTCTGTCCTCCAAGCCTCCTATTTCCTTGCGCAGTTTCTCCTGGGTCCTCCAAATGTAACTTGTGTGATTCTCACCTCACACACTGCTCTGACCTCTATAGTAACTGCACAATCCTGAAGAAATGAATTCCTTCTGGATGCAAGAGATTTTCTTATAGGAAAATCCTAGCAACTAATAGTACAACGTCCCCGCCTTTAATCTCAACTGTGTCTTTTTCTGAACTGACATGCATGAGTTATTTATGAGAGAATCTTCAGTTATTTGCAATAGATTAGTTTCATGCATGCATGCATTAATTGACTGAACTCACAATTAGTTCCTCAAACTGTTTGGAACTAATTTAACTGGACTTAACTCAGTTAACTAAGTTAACTAATTACAACTCAAAAACAACTCATCCTTATCTCTTTAATTAAGGGATAATCTCCTCAATCAAAGAAATAACTATTGCATGACTTCACAAAGACTTCTAGCTTGAATTTCTCCAACTAATTTACTCAAGACGAATTAACTAATTATTTTTCAAACAACTGGTGAGACTAGATTCCAATTTTAATTCTTGATTTTGATTCAAGGACAAATCAAAATTGGAATATATCCTGAAATGCTATTTATAGCAATGCTATTTTTAACATTTCTATTTTTATCATTTCTTGTTGCTATTTTCAACATTACGTATGAATATACAAAAGAAGATTGATATATGTTGGTTTGATGGGCTTCGACCCAAGTTCATAGTTAGCTACACTAACCAACAAAACCATACACTAATAGCCCTTTCGGCAACAGTCTGCTTAGTGCAGACCACAATCTCACCCGAGGTAGTATTTGGGGATGCTAGAACTAAGTTTCTGCATCCAAAAGGCTATGTGATGTAGCAACAAAGTGTTTCTTTAATCTAGGGCATGATTCGACCTTCGTGAACCCTTATCTTCAAAATCACTTACTTAAAGTGATTTCTACTTAAATAGATCTATGAGCTTCACCTACTTGTTATAATAAGCATAAGTTATTATACAAAAGTAGATTTGGACCTTTGCAATGAAATTAAAATAATATTACATAGAATCAAATCATAACTAAGCATAAACACATAAACATAAATATACAGGAATAGACGAAATTTCCTCAAATAGTATTTATTACTTCAAATATTCAATGAATACACTTCTTCTAACCCTGCACACACAGTTGTAGGGGCCCACGCACTCAACTTTAGACTTACCAAGATCTATGCACACTTTGCTACAAGAGCCTTTCCCTTCGCCATAATACAGAATTACATAAAAAATAGTCTCAACAACCCCTTCACCCACTGAACTTGAACTCCTAGATAACTTCCTTTTATAGCTTTTACATTACATTACCATGGTTCGCAAACCATGGGTGGAGCTCATTACTTAATCAAAACAACCTATCCCTTTACAAAATAAGGGGTTTTGACCTGCCTAAAGCCCCTTTGACTCTTAATGTTCTGCGCTATTCACACTTTTTCTATGAAATCAACTCACAAAAAGATAGTTATTCACACTCTTGCTATGAAATCAGCTCACAAAAAGATAGAAAATATGCATCAACGACTTAAAAATCAGCCTCTTCGAGGGGGAAACCTCCTTTACATTACACAAATGAAAGTTTTGTGGATGATACAAATGAAAAGACCTCCTTTCTATATATAGGAGTCTAAGGGGTCCCAATACAATCAAAGCCTACATAACAATAATATTGTAGGGTTGCAACAATGACAATAGTGGGTTTCTATGGGGCATAATAATAATAGCATGGTGACTATATGGGCACAATAATACAATAAGGAGGTTACACTAATAACAATAAGGGGTTACACTAGTAGTATAGGGACCTAACATGATTCTCTCCTTCAAAACATTTTGTCCTCAAAGTTTGAGTAGCTCTAGATGCTTATGTATAAAATTATCATCCTCCCATGTGGAATCTTCAGTGTGTAAGTTCTTCCACTTGATGAGATACTCTAAAATTGATCGATTCCATAGCTGTCGATTTCTTGTTTTTGTGACTACTTTTGGTTCCAATATGATTTTTACTTCCTTGTCAAGTTTTGGCAATATTGTTTGAACTAGGATCTTCTCACCTATAACCTTATTTAAGCATGAAACATGGAAAACTGGGTTTACTCTAGAAGATACAAGAAGCTCCAATTTTAATGCCATAGTACCAATCTTTTATAACACCTTGTATGGACCATAATACTTTGGTGATAGTTTATTATCCTTCTTAGCTTGCGTGAGGGACACTTGTTTGTATGGTTGTAGTCGTAGAAATACCCAATCACCTATATCAAAACTTCTTTCACTGCAATGTTGATCTCCCTGTTGTTTCATTCTATTCTGCACCAAAGTGAGGCTATCCTTTAAGAGTTTGAGAACTTGTTGTTGATTCTCGATGTGATATTCCACTGCTTAAACCTTAGAAGTTTCTTTTAAAGATGATGTGATGGACAATGGATGATATCCATAAAGTGACATAAATGGGGTCATTTTTGCTGCAGTATGGAAGGAAGTGTTATACCGCCATTTAGCCAGAGGCAACCACTTGACCCATTATCTTTGTTTATCAGATACAAAGAAACCAAGATATCCTTCCAAACATTTATTCACTATCTCAGTTTTCCCATCAGATTGAGTATGATAAGATGAGATATGAGCTAACTGAGTACCCAAATATTCCACCTCTTGTACTCCAAAGAAACATTTGGAGCTTTTTGCATATAATTATTTCTCCTCCAATAGTTTGAGCACCCTGTCAACATGTTGAACATGATACTTCCAAGACTTGTTGTAGATTAGTATATCATAAAAAAAAAACTAACACAAATTTTCCAAGGAAGGGTTTGAAAATGGAATTCATCAAAACTTCAAATGTAGAAGATGCTTTGGTAAGGCCAAAAAGCATGAACAAAAATTCATAATGACCCTCATGAGTTCTAAATGTTGTTTTTGGAATGTCTTCAGTATTTATTCTGATTTGATGATATCCTGAACGAAGATCCAACATGGTGAAGTAAATTGCTCCATATAATTCATCTAATAATTCATCAATGATGGGAATGGGAAATTTATGACCTTTAGTGTATTTTATATCACAATTGTAAAAATGCCCTTTTGCTATTTTTTCTTCCAATTTTTGTGGTGTCAACCTTGTAGGTGGTGAAAGGCTATAAGAAACAACACCTCCATGTTTATAGTTGTGAGTGGTAGGCTTCCTTGTTGCCATAATTTTTATTTCCATTTTTCTTGCCAACCTGAATACCTTCTCCAATTAATTAGGTCCCGCAAGGCAAACCTCATGTTGGATGTTATCCTTTAAAGTCCTTATGAACACATCAATCCTATGCTCCTCTGGAATATCTTTTACCCTTATATTCAATTTTTGGAAGTCCTCAATGTGCTCCGTCACTAAACCTTTTTGATTGAGATTTATCAATTGGCTAAAAAATGTGTTTCTTTTTGTATCAATATAATGTGCTATCATTTCTTTCGTAAAAATTTCCCAAGTGACAATTTTTTTACGAGAGAAAAGCCACTGATACCATACAAACTGATTTGGTTCCAAATATATGTTGCAATGCGTACCTTTTCTGTGTTTTGCACATTATGGAGATCGAAATATTGTTCCACCTGTAGTATCCATGTTACGGGATCCTTGCCATCAAACTTCCTCATATCAATCTTTGGAACATGGTTGGTCTTTAATCCAACATTAGAGTCTATGGAATCATGATTAACATTTCTTTTGTTCTCATCATGAGTTTCCTTTAGCACCCTTTCACCTTTGTCAAATCTATCTTTGAATCTTCCATGTTGCCTTTAATTTTTTCTTCTATACCATCCATATTAGCTTCCACACCCTTTGAATTCCTTCAAACTAATTTTTCAACCAAACTTATGTAAAACTTTAAAAAAACTGCACACCTTTTTTTCACTTTGTAGGAGCTCGATATTAAATCTGTCGTATCTATGTAAGTCAGGATTTCCAAGGTCTAAAAGTACATCTTGGGATAGCCCTCTGAGTCATCTTTCCAACCCCGCAAGTCTCATCAATATTGGATTCTCACAGGAAGAGTTATTCTAAATATCCTATGTTGACTTGATTACAGACTAGTTCAGTACAACAAACTTGTACAGATTTCCACGTGCGGAAATTTCAACCTTAGGACCTAAATTCGATACACAAAAAACAACAAGATGTCCTATTTGTGTAAATATTTATGAAATTTCAATATGATGCTCAAAGAAAAATTTATGATGAGTTTCCCCAAGTCACCTGTTTGGGATGTAATTCGGGAACCTGCAAAAACCCGAAATGTCTTGGACCATATATCTCAAAATATAGAGAAAAAGGATCTCAAACTCACGCCCGAGCTTCATCAAGATTTCAGATCAAATGGGTTTTAATTTCATAGTTTGAACCTTCGTATACAAACAAATTATGACGGAAATTCAATGATGACCTATTTGCGATGGAATTATGGAGTTTGCAAAAACACTAACTTCCTCAAATAATATCTCCGCAAATATAGTGAGACAAGATCTAAAATTTCGATCCAAGGTTCAAAACGATTTCGAGTCAAATGGGTTTTTGTTTTATCTTCTGAAACGTTGTAGAGAAAACGTTATATCGAAAATTCCACGATGACCTGTGTGGACATTAAGGGAATTTTGAGGTCTAAAATGGGCCTCCTAAGAAAAATATACAACCAAAATAAACTTTATAATAACCAATAGGATTCAAGATGATGATGTCAACCATGGGGGATGATTCACCATTTTTGGAGTAAAAAAGTAAAAAAATAATAAAATAATAAAACTACTTTTTCAACCCGTATTTTCAACTTATCTCCTTAAGGTTTTACTCAAATTTCGAGCAGGAGTACTCGTTGGATGAAAATTTTAATTCTACATCTAAGGAGTACCCATGTTGAATACTTTTGATGGACCCTGTTACACGAAAAATGAGAAATACATGAAAAAATATGATTGCAATCACATTTTTCATGTATTTCTCATTTTTCATGTAGTAGGGTCCATGAAAACTATCCAACATGGGTACTCCTTGGATTGGAAATCAAAATTTTCATCCAATGAGTGTTTCCACTTGAAATTTGAGTAAACCCATAGGGAGATAAGTTGAAAATATGAGTTGAAAAAATAGTTTTTTCTTTTTTCCCTCTAAAATTTGATGATGTAATCTAATCTTATTTTATTTTTTTCACTATTATTTTATAATTTCCTTAGGAGGCCCATTTTAGACCTCAAAAGTCCCTTAATGGTAGTGAAACCCTAAAATCCAATCCTTTGATACCAAATGTTATGAAACCAATTCACAAAAAGATAGAAAAGATAGAACAACGACTTAAAAGTAAGCCTCTTTGAGGGGGAAACCTCCTTTATATTACACAAATTGACAATTCTTAGATGATATATATGACATGACCTCCTTTCTATATTTAGGAGTCTAAGGGGTCCCAATACAATGAGAGCTTACATAACAATAATATTGTAGGGGAAAAAAATAAAAATAGTGGGCTTCTATGGGGCATAATAATAACAACATGGGGACTATATGGACACAATAATATAATAAGGGGGTTTCACTAATAATAATAAGGGGTTACACTAGTAGTATAGGGAATTAACAGCTCTACTCCTCAAAATGCAGATACTTTACAATATTTCATCAAAATTTATTCAAATTTAGACAAAACATAGACATGGGGGACCCCATCCCAACAGGCCCCAAACGCAAAGATGTGAGTCGTATCGAGCTACTTTTCTAGTACGTCCTCGACATGTGCTTTAAGGCTGCTGAAATCTATCTTCAACACTTGAAGCTCTATTGTACACTACGCAATGACCTGTCGAACCTCCTCGGCCAATTTCTAAGTAGTTGGTCCCTCTAATGCTAAGCCAATGGTCCTCTACATTTGTTGCATACTTTTAGTTTACTCTCGAGAGATTGAGAGATTTGACTAGCTTCAGCGGCCCAAGGTTGTGTTCTCGCTGAATTGATTGATGCTTTGTGTCACATCTCATCGATCTGAGTCTGAATAACCTTCCCTTCCTAATATTCATGCAATAATTCCACAAATTTTCCTACCGTGTCTTCATCCCAATAGTCACCAATATGCGTGAACTTTGGTTCTGCTTTTGAGCCAATATTTACTTGTTTTGTCTTTACCAGCTATGGTATATCATGGATCTCTACCTCAGGTCCCACAACACCACACAGTCCCTTTGACTTGGGAATATTGATATTTCACTGATCCTCATCACCTTCTTCCATAGTAACATTGTAGCATTCCAAATCATGTTGTAGCTGTGTGCTCTAGTCAGGTTGCAGCCAAGTTATAGGTTCTATTGGTGTTCGGAAGATCGTTGCCTTAATCTCCTAAAGCGCCCCATCAATGCATTCGAACCTGTCTTCAAAGTTGAATGTCAGCATGAAACTCTCATTCGTTTCATCCCAATCATAATTCCTATGTCACAACTTCATCTCCAAATACATTTTCATTCGTATCATGTCCAAGGTATGAATAAAGATATGTATCCACTCCAATTGAGGTACCTCACCCCAAGCCTTAGTCCATCGAGCCAGATGTTTGTGCGGCTCATCCTTACCTGTGTACTTTTCACTGAGCCGCATTTTTGTGTAGCCAAATCTTAATTTCATTAGTCTATGGTATTCCTTCCAATCGACAATATTATCCTTATGGGTTCCCCAACATATTGCAGGTGTATCTCTTAAATCCAAATCTAGAGTCGAGATCCTGTGATCTTCTGGTACGTCTCTTTCAAAATGGTGAAGAAAATTATTGACATCATCTAGCCCATCATAATAAGGTAATTTTCATACCTCAGTTGATATACAACCCAGAGACTTTGTAAGCCTATTGCATCGTAGTGTAGAGACCTCATGTAACTGATTTTGTGAGTTTTCTAATTCTTCATTTGAGTCTGATTAGAATGAATTATCCTTCTCCCAATTGATCTATGCATTTGTAGTGGGACTAATCTAGTCTTCGTCTTGCATAGTGAGCTTATATATGTGATAAATTTCATCATCATCAAAGTCATCATGGACTAGCTCTATGTATCATGCACCTTCAACTAGATCCAATGGAACAACCACTCTAAGGTTGTTCTTTTCAAACACCATGCTTCACTTCTTCAAATTAATAATATCATTCATGTCGAAAGCGTAATCATTCTTGCGAAATGATGGGTATGGATTACTGTCGTCTACTATTTCAATAACTTCAAAATATGTGAGCACGCTAGCTCCCTCAATATATATAACCACTGCATACAAGTGACCCATCGGAATTATCTTTTGTTGGTTTGCCATGAGCAGCTGGATTGGTGACCATTGTAACTTAGGTTTCCCCATACGTTTCCAAGTCTTCTTTGGTAGTACATTAGAGTTAGATCCCGAGTCTAGAGTTACCCACAATTACCTTGTCCATGTCAAAATCACCAATTTGTGTTGTCAACGACATCTCGCTACAAGTCTTCTTCTTGTTTTGATTCACCTTATTCACTGTGCATTGTTCTAGTAATAACTTGTCTTTGCTATCACAATTATCTATCACTTCTTGTAGTCCTTACACTGCCTTCTGATCCCTCAGCAACTTCATGCAAGTCTGCAGACATGACTTCAACACCATGGGATCAGAGTCCTTCGATGTAGTAATTTCTTTAGATTTCTCTTTTCGTGGGACTATTTGTACCTGTGTTTTAGACGTAGAAATGCCTGGACCCATAAAAAAATTTCTTACCTCCTTAAATATCTCATTTTATCTTTGTAAGTCAAATCCAACATTATTCTTGCCAACCCTGTGAACCCATGTATCTGATACTAATTGCTTGCCTTCTACCTTGTCTCCACCAGTGACTATACTACTTCACGTGACTATATTAACACTAGGATTTTCTTCGTGCAACTCAGATCTCATCAGCGAAATGTTCTACGTTAGCTATTGGTTCTTATTTTCCTGCATGTTTTCTATTAATACATGACAATTTTTTATAACATGATCAATTGCTTATATTATTGAAAGGAAGGATGGGTTGGATTCTGATAGTTGCATGGAAAATTTATTGGTTCTCCATAGTTTTAGCAGATGTTCTAGCCCCGACCTCTTCCAGTGCCTCCTCCTTGTCCTCTTCCTTGTCCTTGGAATCCTCTGTGAGCCATAAGCGAGCCATGATCATTTTGTACACAGGTTTAGGCCTGCATCCTATACATTGGGGTTATGTCTATCATCAAGTCATAACTTTTGAAATCGCTTTCATTATGACCAACTGATATACAAAAGTTGCAAAACAGTTATTTTGATAACTGTACAAAATTTTGCAATACATAACAATTGTTTGTCGAATGCAATCCTAACACTTGGCCTATACTACACTAGACACTTGAACCGACGCTTGATCCAGCAGGAGACTCTAGTTTCAGTGGTTTGGGACCTCCAACAACTATATAGTCCCTGTACAGATGTCACTGATCCTTATAGTGGCCTATAGCCTTGCACTTAATTCACCAAATTTCAGGGTGTAGTCCAGACTGAACCTCATTTCACTTCTTTAGATCTTGTAACTCCATATGCACGCTTTCTAAATGGGATTGGATCTATTGGACTCCTATATTCATGTCCTGGATCAGTGAAGCCTCTAGCTTCATTGTGATCTCTAATGCTTCAATTTGAGATCTGATCTTCTCTTGAGACAAAGGTAATCTTAAGTGTGGAAATAACGTAGTTATGTATCATTCCTTATGTTGTTCATATGAAATATGAATATTATCTTGTATCAATAAGCACTCCAACCTTTGATCTATATCCCACACAGACTCATTAGTTTTCTACTTGCTCTCCTTTATTTCAGTAACACATTGGGCTTGCGATTTCAGCTCTCTAAATTCATCCATTTTGTGCAATCTTTGTCTCAACCAACATAGCATTCAGATTAGTTGTACTATATTTGATATGCCATGTGAGTGCTCTATCCTGTAGTGATCTAACCAGTTGTGCTTTCTTCAAGTCATCATCATTGACTTGTTGTGCCTTCCACATAGCTTTTCCTACAAACCAAAAATGATCATGATCCTGTGATCCCTCACCCTTGAATACAAACATTTTCAATATATTCGCCATACTGAATGATGAAGGTTGAGGTGGAGTGGATGGATGCGAAATCCCAGAGGTTCTCGGACCTTCTGTCTGTGGTGCACCTTCAGGAGTGTTAGGGTTTCCCTCTTCATTAGTTTTTGAATCCCCTAAAAATGGGTTATATTCACCTTTAGCGTATCTCTCACGATCTATTCAGAATCTTTTTCCACTTTGCATAGATCCCATTTGGCCTCTTTTGAAAATTAATTCAAAGAAATAACACCCTTTTCGCACAAAAACATTTTAAACTAATTTTTGAGCGATTTCAGGTACTTACCTCTCAGACCCTTAAAGAATCAGCGTTCAACTTCACTATAAGATACAGATTTTCCAATTGCAAATTTAGTGATGAAACCACCCAAAATACTATCGATCCAATAGTCAAAAACCCTTGCAACCTTATGATCAGACTCTTCAAGATGCTTGGTCAATTCAGGAGTCCACAATCAATGTTCATCGTCTTTCCAGGTAGGTTGGATTTCTGCTATTTTAGACAACCACTCGTATGATTTGCAAGCGAATGATGAAAAGAAAACTTCGTGTTATTTTGTGTACATATATCTTTGTAACCACCTCCCTTTTGACCAACGTAGATTCCAATTTTCCTGAGCAGCAAACTCGTACAACTTCCGATCTACCCAGTATTGGAGTTCTTTCTTAGTTGGTATCCATGGACGCCACATCACACATCCCTTAGATATATCCTGGTCCTGGAAATGGAACTATTTGTTGGTTTGAGGGGCTTGGACCTAGGTTTAGAGTTAGCTATGCTAACCAACAAAACCCTACACTACCAGCCCTTTTGGCAACAGTCTGCTAAGCGCAGACCGTAGTCTCACCCGAGGCAGTATTGGGGGATTCTATAACTAAGTTTCTTCATCTAGAAGGCTATGTGATGTAGCATCAAGGTGTTTCTTTAATTTAGGGCATGATCGAACCTTTGCAAACCCTTATCTTCATAATCATAGACTTAAAGTGATTTCTACTTACAAGAAATGCATATAATTGCTTAAAATAGTCTTTATTATTTCAGATATTCAATGAATACACTTCTTCTGACCCTGCACACATAGTTGCAGGGGCCCATACACTTAGCTACAGACTTACCAAGGTGTTCGTGCACTCTGCTACAAGAGCCTTTCCCTTTGCTAGAATACTGAATCAGACAAAATAGACTCAACATCCCTTTCACCCACTAAACTTGAACTCCTAGATGACTTCCTTTTATATATGTTACATTACACTACCATGGTCCACAAACCATGGGTGGAGCTCATTACTTAATCAAAACAGCCCATCCCTTTACAAAATAAGGGGTTTTGACCTGCCTAAAAGCCCCTTTGACTCTTGATGTTCTGCATTATTCGCGCTCCACTCCTCAAAATGCGGAGAATTTAGAATATTACATCAAAACTGATTCAAAATTTAGACAAAAATTAGACCTGGGGGACCCCATCCCAACAATATAATCATAATTAAAGAATATATCTTCAAATATCCTAGTATTACGCATCTATTGGAAGCCACTAGCCAACAATGGCTATGAAGACAATACTTTCCTTATTTTCATATCTTCTATTTGCTAGCCTTGATTATTGTATGGATATGGGTATGAAGTGAAATGAAGATCATCTAGAACCTTGGGATGTAAAGGATATCTATCATTTAATATGACATATTATTTCATAATTTGATTCTTGGAATGTTTGAAGCAATCTAAATCAAATTGTTGTAATTGGCCAAAGTCTTTGTAATTTATATCATCTAGGTGAATTTATTCACTTTCATTGAAAATATGATTCTTGATCATGCCATAATTCAAACGCTAAAGCTACAAGCATTGTAGATTTGTGCTAAGAGAAATATTATAAATCAATAAGATATCCTAATCAATCAAATCCTCTAATGACAAAGAGTAATAATAACTGGTGAATTTTTTTTTTGGGTATCTACTTTTGATAATTCACGCTTGTTCTCATTATCATTCATCATTTTCAAGAACTCATCTAGATCAATCATTTTGTCAAGTTCCTATTATGAGACTTCTAAGAAAGAGTCAAGAATATTTGTAAATTTATTGGGTTCAACTTTCACGGAAATTAGTTGAACCACAACATTTAACAATGTTATGAGATTATTGCAAAATGAAACCCTACCTATGCCTCATCTCTAAATCCACACAATGTGGTCTAGGAGAAATTAAAAATATTTCATCTACATGCATCTCATGGTTCATATTTAGGTACAAGAATATAAAGCAATATGCATTCCCTTATTTTTTACTTTATATGAATATTTGATTTAGAATCTAGTATAAAAACACTTATTTAACATTGGAAGGAGGATGTGGTTTAGAAACCTCAATACCTAAGAATATATTTAACTTGTATATTTGATAAGTCTCTATAATTCTACTACCATTCTTCACTTCATCCCCGTATTTGAAAATAACATCAGCTACAAATTATTAAGTGAGTTAACTTGGATTAGGCCATATTAGTTAAGAGGGGTATGATCTTCATAATCGTTTGGATTTTTAGAGAGCTTACATTGTTGAAATGTTGCAGATCCTAGGATTGATATGTTACATGGGTTGTTGAAGTAGATATTTCTGAGGACTCCTTGGATGCATTGATATCAAGAAGATTCAAAGGAGCACAAATCCACAGATAACCCTCATAGCCTAATCACATGCAAGTTTAACCTTCTTCACTAAAGAGAACATACCCAACCATATTTAACCAACATCATGTGGGTTTCAAACCTATACAAAAATTATCTACAAACAAATTCTTAAAAACATAAATTATACATTGTCGAGAACAAAAAAATATACAAAAATATTTTATCCTAGAACCCAAAACTGAGAAAAATAGATTGATGTTTTAGTATATTCCTTTCAATGTTGCAATACATTACATACATGTTGAAGAATTCATAAACCCCAATTCATTAACCCTGGATTATATTATAATGATATTTCCCTTGACTCTATCTACAAAATACCATGGGAAAAGCCATCATGCCCAAAACCATGTATAAAAAACATAGGTGGGTCCACCCACCATCCTTGGGTGCACATAAAAAAATTTCCTAGGCCATTGCCCCAAAAATCGTGCAAGGGGGTTAGTAACCCCCTGTAAACCCCCTACAGTGGGGGCTACTGCCCCCCCGTGGCCAACAAAATGTAACAACACACGTTCCTAATTGTGGAAAGAATATAACACATAGCCAAAATTCTCCCACTTGTTTTTTTCTTTCCACAAAGGGGTCCACAAGAGTGCACAATTATTTGTCCATGGCTGCAACACCCATTATTTCTCTACACTAAGAAAACCTCTCAATGCTCATAGACTTTGCCAATGCATCTGCAACATTTTTTAAAGCATCCACCTTTACCAACAACACCTTTTTGTTTTCAACCGTATCCTTCATAAAGTGATACTAAAAGTCAACATGCTTTGTCTTTGAATGATATGCATGATTCTTTGCCAACGAAATTGCACTCTGGTTGTCACAGTTTATCCTTATAGCTCATCGTACCAACCCCATACTTGAACACAATATTTGTAACCAAAATACTTCCTTTCTTGCATATGTGGTTGCCATGTATTTAGCCTCTGTACTTGAAAGTGCCACTACAGACTATATCATGCTCATCAAACTGACTACTCCTCCAAATAAGTTTAACAAATACCCACTTTTAGATCTTCTATGATCCAAATTTTTAGCCTAGAATGCATAAAAAAATCATTTATGTTCAACATTCTATCTAGTATTTGCATTCCTTGGTAGCATAAACCATAATCACTATTGTCACGCGAATACCTAAAAATCCGCTTCACTGTTGTCTAATTCTCCTTCCTTGGCTTTAAAATAAACTTGCTCAATACTCACATTATATGTTCAATGTTAGGTATGGTACAAACCATTGAATACATTAAGATACCAACTGCACTCTCATATGGAATAAGATACATGTCCTCTTCCTCTTCAGGTGTCTTAGGACACCATTCCACAAATAGATTTCCACCTATAGGAATAGGAACCTTCACTGATTTACTATCCAACATATTAAACCTCTACAATATTGTCTCAAGATACTTCCTCTAGTTTAACTAGATCTTACTCCTTTCCCGGTATGATTTAATTTCCATGCCCAAACTATAGTTTGCAGCACCAAGATCCTTCATTTTGAATTTAGAGGAAAACTAGGTCTTTAGGTCTTGGATAATTCTTTTTCATTTCCAATCAACAACATATCATCCACATACACGACCAAATAAATAACATGGTCATAATTAATTTAAAATAAACGTAGTGATTCACTTTTCTGCTTATGAAGAAATGTCCTTGTATATATGTATCAATTTTTCGATACCACATCTTTGGTAACTATGTTAACCCATACAAATACTTTTTTAACCTACATACCATTTTATGTAATCCTTCATCACAAATCCTTCTATTTTCTTCATGCAGATATCTTCTTCTATATCCACATGAAGAAATGTCTTTTTCATTTCCATCCGTTCTACCTCAAAATACAAAGCAGTAGAAATAGGTAAAAGCAATATAATAAAAGCTAACATGGAAATAGGCGAAAAAATATCCCGAAAATCAACTCCCAACACTAGGAATAACCTTTTTCTACCAGCTGAGATTTGTATTTCTCTACTTTTCCTTTTGCATTCATCTTCTTCTTAAAATCGCATTCTCTACCAATGAGTTTCCTTCCAACCATTTCTTCAACCATGGCCTTCTTCTACAGTTTTCCATCCTCTAAATCCACTACCTCCTTGAGAGTTGTGGTATTATCATCAGTAAGAGATAAATCAAAATTTGAATAGAAACTAGAAGGATTATACCTCTCTAGTTTCCATCTCTCTTGAACCAATCTCCTCAAAACCAAAGTGTGTGGTTCTTCCTCTTCTGATTCTTTTCTTCTATAAAATCTCATTATTCCTCCTTTAGTTGAAACTCTATCTTATAAATTTCATTTTCCTTTGGTAGGACTTCATGACCAATAACCTCTTTCACTTCCATAAACACCAAATCTAAACTTTTAAAAACCTTACTTGTTTTTGGGCTCCAAAGATTATAACCTTTTAATTAACCATCCTTCTACCAATAAAGATTCAAATTTCATATTTAGTATCCAAGTTGGTTTTTTTTTTTTTACCTTTGGAACATGTACATATGCATCGTAGCAAAATACCTTTGAGTTGTGAGAGAGAGGGTTTCTTACTGGTCCAAATCTCATGTGGAGTTTTATCCTCCAACAATGTTGAAGGTGATTTGTTAAACAAGTAACAAGCAATATCTATTTGCCTACCCATAATTCCTATCCTATTCCAATGCCATTGAGAATTATTCTTTCCTTTACCATCATTGTCTTGTTCATTCTTTCTCCAACTCCATTTTGCTAAGGTGTGCATGGAGTAGTATTCTACCATGTTTCAGCACACTTCCTACAGAACTCTTCGAGTTCCTTCTTATGAAACTCTCCACCATTATCTGTCCTCAACACCTTAATCTTATCCTTTGTCTAGTTTTCCATCAAAGCCTCAAATTCATTAAACCTATCCAAGACTTCATATTTCTTCCTTAGGAAATATATCCATTTATTCTTTAATAATTCATCTATAAATGATACATATTATATATATTTACCCAATAATGGAAATATTGTAGTGGTAACAATCACCCTCCAAAATTTTTCCTTAGCTTCATTTTGGAGCCTCCCTACCAACCTTTCACAGTAGCATGTCTTGCTTCATCAAGTACACAAGCTTTAGTGATTTGCTTGTAGAAAGGCAGCCTGTCTATTAGAGCTTGATGCATTCCCCTCACATGTTGTTTCTCTGGACTTGGTCCAGCTACAGGTTGAGTAGCTCCTTCAATAAATTGCACAATTCTAGAGAGCAACCAACCTTCCCTCAACAAATTGCACAATTATGGAGGGCAACCAACCTTCCCTCAAAAAATTGCACAATTCTGGAGGGTAACTAGCCTTCCCTCAAGAAATTGCGCAATTCATTCTCGCAGCTTGATGGGCTCCAGAATTGTGCAATTCTGCCAGTAAAGCTTCATCCAAAAAATTTCTCAATTCCTCCCAACAAGGTTGCTCAACCCAGGAATCGTGCAATCATGGGCAGCAGTCAGTTGCTCTGCCTAGAAATTGGGCAAATCTTCTAGGTAGTCAACCTAGCTCCCTTCCAGAAATGTGCATTTTTACCTAGTAGTTGAGGAGGCTCTTGCATGTACATTTGGTTTGACTAGTTCCACCTGGGACCAAGGAAACTTGACTTGCATGCATGGGCTGCTTTTTCCTAGAATAGAAAAAGCAACATGCAAGAAAGCATCCCTAGATTTTAGGGAGTTATTTTTAGCATCTAGAGCTTACATGCAAAGATTTTTTTAGAATATTTATTCCAAGTGTCACTTTTTCCTAGATTTGTGGCATGCGTGTCATGAGCTCCAAACTTATTTATTCAACACTTTCGAGCTAATTTATTGAAATTGATCTTGGAGCTCTCACATCACACAACACATCCAAGACTCTTCGACACATCCAACTCAACTATTCATGGGTAAGTGGCCTTAACTTATCTTTTACAACATTTATGTCACTTTTTGTGTTTCCACTTGTGTGAGTGTTGTTTTCTTGATTTCTTTGAACAATTGTTGTCATTTACACACATATTAGCTTGTACTAGCACTGTTTTAGTTTTTGCTGCTATCTCACTATTGTCGCATGCATGAAACTATTTTGCATGAATTGTTGCCAATTCGACGACTTGCTTCACCCACATTCATGTCGTTACTTTCTATGAATATTTCATTCACTGTTTGCATGCAAGATCATTTTCTTCTGCCTACACTCCGTATCGCCATGCATTCACTTTCACATTTGCTTTCAGTTTCCCATTGGCGGATTTGGGTAGCCTTGGCTCGGACTCTGCCTCACCCAGACAACATTGCACAAACCTGAGAGGGAAGGCTCTACCTTCCCCTCCATAAATGTGCATTTCTACCCATCAACTATTCCATAGGCTTGCTTTGTGTAATCCTGAGGGAATATGAACACTGGCCCAGAAAATTCCTCAAACTAGTCATTGAGCCTGTAGTCATTACCAGCTGAAATTGCTCGTTAAGAAATTCCAACAATCAACAGTCACCCTGGATTGCACATTGCACAAATACAACAGCCTTTCATGCCTCCTAGATAGCCTATATTTCCTTTTGCACAGTTCTGGTAGCCAATCACCCAGCCTCATAAAACAAATTGCGCAATCTTTGCCTACCAATCCCAGGTATGTGTTATGATATTCTCGAATTTGCTTTGGTTTTGGCTCATAGATTTTTTTCCATGCAAGTCACTTTGTCTCCATATCTAGCAGGTGTTCATCTGCCTCTTGACAGTTCAGGATTAATGGCCTTCGAGATTGCAGGATCAAAGGACACTAATGGAAGTGCAACTGGAGTAGCGGTTGAGTGAGTGTCCACAAGGCTACCAATCTATGAAGATACCAAGCTGATTCTAGAAAAGGACATCAAGCTAAAATGGAAAAAGGGTAAGGATGCATTTACAGGCACATTTGGGGAAGACCTCAAAGATTGCCAGGTATGCGTGAACATCCACAAGTACGGCTTGTACAGGATTGCATGCAAATATACCATATTCTGATGCACGAACATGATAGACTAGATCATCTCGCACACTAATCCCGAGACGATGACCTTGAGCAGTGTCAACAAGAAGAAGATTACAACCTTCAGGGCAGAGGATTATGATGAGATGTATAAGATTTTGGAGCCCATAACTATCATGGGGACTCCCTTCAACTTACCCAACAACAATGCCAATTCGAGAGACATTCTGAAGAAATGGGTAAAGGAGTTGGCTAGACTTCGGATGACACCCAACCACATCTACAATACAAAGATACTACGGAAGGCGTATCAATACTTGGTCATTTTCACATGTCGACTGCATGGCCAAGGAAGCACGAAAACCTTCCCACAGTGTTGGGTGATTGCATTGGACCAACTAGCCAGAGAGGGAAAACCATGCAACTGGTCTAGCATGTTGGCTCATCAACTGAAGGAATAGGTAACGAGGGCTCGATAGGTGCCCAAAGGTATAGAAGAAGAAATCTACATACCCACCTACTTCTTGGATGTAGTCTGTGCCTGACAGGAGTTCTCGGGCTTGAAGTGGGCATGGTCACCTGTAGAGAATTCTATGAACACTTATTGTAAGATGTTGTTTGAATGTAGCTTTATAGGAGTTATCAGATGGTTGTCCGATCATTTTTTCACCTCTGTTTACAAGATGTTATTCAAACAAGATCCACCCTGCATGTAGATGGAAACAATGAAGGCACTAATAGACATATTGGTATGGCTCACTGTTTGGCACCTTGATACGAATGTACAATGTGGAGAAGCCTCCACATGTTCTACCAAAGTTTTCCTTGGATGTGCTCATCATGCAGGAAGTAGCATATCACATCTCCATAGGATTGACAGCTAGGCTACACCAGAAGAAGAAGGCACCTTGGCTTGCTCTTCTACTGCGCATTGGGTTATATGAGATCCAAATTTTCAAGCACGCAGATGTCAAAGCAGAGCAGATGAATAAGTATCTATTCGACCTCCGAAGTTACAATCCGTATGACCCACACTGTCTTATGAAAGATCACTGTAGGAGAGTCCACTTCAACTAGATCCACGAGGAGTTTCATTGGGTGGAGGAGGACCCATGGAGATATTGCTACAGTTTCTCTAGACCCAATGAATAGGTCGGCTTCACTGTGGAGTGGTTGGCAAAGCAACATGAAGCAGAATCTTGGAGAGCACTAGAAGAAACAACAGCAGTAGTAGATGTGAACATACAGTGCGTGACAAGGGCAAGAGAAAGATTTTTGATTGCGTGGAGGAAGAGAAAAGTTGCAAGTTCTGAGCAAATCCACTTGTAGAGAAAGTAGCTATGGCTATAAAGGCAAAGAGGAAAAATTTTGATAACCAAATCATGCAAAGGTAGAGGGAGAAATGGATAATAGAGGAAACATGGAAGGAGTTTCATGAGTTGAAGGAGGAACTCTGAAAGGAATAAGAGCTACACAAACAGGAGAGGGAAGCACAACAACAATAGGTATAGTAGGGGCGTAACATGTGCAAATGAATGAAATAGTGCCCATACTAGTAGTGGACTTATTAGAATAGCTAGCATCAGGTGAGCAAGGTGAACCATCGCAGGATTAGGACTTCACTCAGGAGATAGAGTGAGCGCTTGAACAGATGGATACAATTATGGAGCAACATGATTTAGAACAGGACATTGACCTCATGGCTCACCACCAAGAGGTTGAGCCACCAGCTTCACCGCATCTAGAAGATGAGCAAGTTCCAAGTGACCAAGGAGACACTGAGATCCTTGGAGATCAGCCAGAAGGAGAGATGCACAACATCTCATTAGATGAATCTCAACATAGAGTTGTGCAATCTCACAGAGTGTCAACTCCAAAAGATCATACATCCCCTACACAGTATGATGAATGAGTGATCATGTCTAACGTGCACAAACATCCAATTGCCTTGGCCAATTCCGATAGAGCATATGCCAAAGCCACTAGCTCAAGTGTTCACTTTATGATAGTTGAGAATGAGTGAATGGCTAAGGAGCTATAGATGGCCAAGCTAGGAGGAGATTTGGTGACAGCTTCTGCCCAAGGGAAACTGAAGAAGGAAATACTAGATGAAGCACTGTCACTTTACACAGTTATGTAGGCGTTGTATTCCAAGTTCGGTACATGCATAAGGTAGTCGTCCAACTCAATGGATAGCAATAGCGATGTGATAGAAAATCACGTATCTTGTCAAACTTGGATGATGTTGTTGATTACATGTAAACATGGACGATGAGATACAAGGGAGCCCCGTTTCACTTGCCTAAGATGATGAAGCTCAGAGTGTTCGATCTAAGGGCATGCATCCAAAGTCATATCTAGAACTATGAAGAGCTCTCCCAGCTCATAACTATTCTACAAGCTTCCCATGCATGTCTATTCAAGGGTATGGATGTTGTGATATGCACATGCGATCCCATCTATTGTGACTCTCACCAAGTCAAAGACAAAGGCATAGGTCTAACTAGAGATTCACTCATACTTTGACGAGCTGATGCACATTACCACCAGCCCAGAATTGCCCATCAATGCAGACATCATGCACAAGTATGTTGTTGATTCAGACGCATTGAAGACAATGATGTGCATGCTTTGAGATGAGTTGGACAAAGGAGCCCAAGTAGTGTACCCATATAATATGGAGGCAAGAGTCATGTTCCGAAAAGATGTCACCTTCAAGCACAAGGACACCATCTTGGACTACTGATCTTGGCATCAGTTCGCTACTATCAATCATAATGAAGATGTCAAAGAGTTGGTCTTCCAACAGTTGTCCGAGTCCTAGTGATGTCTAGCAAGGTTTGCTCAAGCTGTTTTGTCTCACATGGGTACATGTGCATTATAATGTAACATCTTGTCAAGTGTAAGTTCAAATTTCGGTAGTTGGATGTAACAGTCATAGAGTAGATGAAGAGTCATGAGGGTAGATGAACTATCATAAAGGGGAATTTCAAGGGTCACGCCACCCTTTGTTATAAATACTCCCTCATAACTCATTGTAGAGGCTTTTTCTCAACCAAGCTTTTGATAGGACTATCTTAGAGAGAGCTTGGATAGTATTGTAATGAGCCTTGGCTTCTTGATTGCGAATAGCTAATGCATCTCTTTGGAGGAGTAGGCAGTTGTGGTTGTAACGTTCCACTGTCGGAACTAGTTGTTAGACATGGATGTATTGTATGACAGGAACTTACACTTCTTAATATAACAATAGCCATCACATTTCATGCGTATGTTGTATTGTATTTCAACTATCTATTTACTTTAAATGATATATGTATTTGTTTTCTTACGCATGCATGTATAGCTATTTATGTGTATGTATGTATGAATCATTCTGAAACATGTTGTTGGTTTAACCATCACTTTGGATTGTTAGCTAACTTGCCTTCCATGTTGTGATGCATATTTGCTGGTGTGTGTTGCCTTCTTAACTCCGTGATATCACAAGTTTCCAAGGGACGCACTCATCTCAACCCTCGTGTGCTAGAATCTCTCATGCACCTTCCTTGGCTCACTGCATATGTCACACCCTTACTACCAACAAAGTTATCTTACTTGCCTCTGTGTGGAATCATGGTCAAGGCATTACCATATGACCCACTACTGGGACTCCTACACCAAATGGTTTGAGGTCTAATTGAGACTTCTTACTGGGGAGATACCCTGACATGTTGGCAGGTCCAACACCATTAACATTTATGGCACTAGAAGGAGGACCGGATGACTTCTCATCCTATTTTGAACCTTTGCATATTTATCATGGATTCTTTCACTCTTCTCCCTCTGCAATATTTTTCGAATCCTGAATCCATTACCATCATGAAGGAGTTTTTTGATCACTTTTCCACATACACGTATGATGGTGAAGGCGAAGTGGCCTGGCCTGAGTTCGTACATGACTTTCTTTCCATACTTCATGAGGAAGATGGATGTTCTAACGAACATGCTAGTTTGTTGCTGTCATACACACTTTGTGAATCTCCACATCGATGGTTGTGCAACCTACCGGCTAACAACATGCACTCACTTGAGCACTTCTATGATATCATTGAAGACACTTTCTATCATTTTCATCCAGACCATCTTCACCAAATTTTTTTACAACAATGGAAGGCTCTGCATGAATCACCTATGGATTTTTGGCAGTGCTTTTGTGAGTTTCAGTATCAAGCTCTGAAGAGCCAGATGAAAATTTTATATCTTTGGGACAGATTCGAGTACTGCGTTAAGAAATTTGCTCGTCCCAAGAAGAAGTTTGAGATCAAGCCTCACTTAGTATTCTTTAGTGATGGAGCTGCACAATCACAAATGGAGTGTTGGAAATACTGAGAGGGGGGTGAATCAATATTTCTTACTTTTTTTTAAAATTGTTCTAGTGATTGCCAAAAGCATATATAGATATGTATATGTATACATAGAACACAAAAATCAACAGTTGGAATCAATGATTTTATTAAAACTCAAGACAGTGCAATGAAATAAATACAATATAAGTATATATCTGATTGTGAATAGTTTCCAAGCTCCAACTTGGACTTTAGTGAGCCTCAAACCTCCAGAGAACCAACTCTATTTTGTAGTGGTTCTGCACTTAGGAGCACTTACCCCCAATAACTTTAGTCCTGTTTAGTTCTGAGGCTCCAACCTCTTGGGCTCTAACCTAACCTTGGTATAAACTGGTATGCTACTACACTCTATTCAGCTGAGGTTCTCTCACTCCTACTCTACTGCCTTTGCTGCCTCTACAGCCTCTGCTGCTTCTACTACCTCTTCTTCCTCTGCTGCTTCTGCTACCTCACACTCTGGTTCTTCACCACAATAACAGCACCAACAGTTCTTTTGTTTTACTGTTTTAAACATTCCAGTGACTTTTCCCATTTGTCTCTACTTACACTACCTCTTAGGCTTCCTGCTCTGTCGCTGCAGCTTCCTCTACACTATGCAAGTTCACTGACTTTTTGGGGATACGTAGATTCATTAGACTGGTCCAAATGATCAATGGCCAACACATCCTCCCGGGTTACCGTAATAGTTCTCCTTTTGGCAATGATTGCAGCATACACAAAGTTCTTTCAATTAAATGGAGATTTTTTGTCCCGATCGCAATCATAATTTCCATGATTCACCCCTTTTCGCTAACGTTTAGCCTTTTGAACCATCGGAACAACCATCGTAATCCTTTCAGCTTAAAACACCATGAACAAGCTAGACATTCCATTACGCAGAGAATATGAGAAAAAATAGTCAAACAGACTAAAAGGCGGACTTCGAGAAATATTACAATCGCACCTATTCATGTATCGGGTCTGCACTTAAATCACAATCGGCGATTCGTGACTCCTGAGGGTCCTTTATATATCGGACCCATGACTCCGCCAACGGTCAACAACTGATCCTCCACTACTCTGATGGAATGGATGCGATATGGTATTAAACCATAGTTAATATGCCCGTCAGGTCCACAGCTTATCGCAGTCGGTGCTTCCAATGTGGCAAGGCTTTACGGCTTGCAATATGTGATGGATACGATCATAGATTAAGTCATATTTGTAATGTGCAGTGGGTCCGCGTGGATATGCATCATAGTTGGGAGTTTCCCCTGGCGGAGGTCCGATGAGATATCGCTATCGACGATCACAATGGACCACTTGACATATTGTAGCTCCCACTTTCGAAGTGCTGATGTGATACTCGCTATCAACGATCGAATGTCACACAGGGTCAGGGCTTGATGTTAACATAGACCCCTCATAGCGATGCAATGTGCCAGACATGATACAACTCAACACTCCCACGTATAGAGTTTCAAGTTCGCAATCCACCTCCGATAGTGTCATTTCCCTAGAGACAAGTCTTCCACCTCCTATTGTGTTAAGCCTATGTATATGGGCTTTCTATATAAGGTTTTGTACCTCCGATAGTGTAAAAACACATATGTATGATATATGCTCCTCCACCTAATATTCATGCATATAATTCTTTTGTGGCCCGATAGCTCCCGATAATATAAATGCACCCATTGCTCCTCTGAGGGCTCTGTCTACCTCCTTATAGCTCTGCTTGTTCCTTTGTTGCTACGATGGTTATCTGTGTCCTTTGTTCTGCTCCTCTTGGCTCCTTTTGCTCCTCGAATATTGCCATATTGACATCAATGACAATCTGTGTCCAAAAATCTCCCCCTTTATTATTGATGGTGTTAGCGATTGAAATTTCACCTCAGGCTGAGAAAGGTAAACCTCAAGGCTACATCAAACCATTTAGCCTCGTAGCTAGCCCTACGGGGCAGGAGAAGGCTCTCTCTGGTCTAT
>APFE031206835.1:0-33039 GCA_000404065.3 Pinus taeda
CACTCAGGATTTTTAAAAACTTACCATAGGGTTAAGAAGGAACTTTTTTGGGATGGCCTTAAATCAGATATTCAAAAGTTTGTGGCGGAATGTTTGGTTTGCCAACAAAATAAAGTTGAAACAATTAAGACACCGGTCTATTACAACCTTTATCCATTCCAAGCCAACGTTGGGAGGAGGTTTCAATGGATTTTATCACAGGTTACCCAAGTCTGAGGGAAAGAGTGTCATCATGGTGGTAGTTGACAGACTTACCAAGTATGCACACTTTTGTGCATTATCACATCCATTTAAAGCCAGTACAGTTTCTACTGCATTTATGGAAACAATTCAAAAGCTACATGGAAACCCAAAGATTATTGTAAGTGACAAACATCCCATTTTCACTGGAAATTTTTAGACAGAATTATTTCTTGTCTTGGTACTCAGTTAGCTCATAGCTCATCTTATCATCCTCAATCTGATGGGCAAACTGAGATAGTAACCAAATGTTTGGAAGGATATCTTCGTTGCTTTGTATCTGATAAACAAACACAATGGGTCAAATGGTTGCCTCTGGCTGAATGGTGGTATAACACTTCCTTCCATACAGCAACAAAAATGACCCCATTTATGGCACTTTATGGATATCAGCCACCATCCATCACATCATATTTAAGAGAAAATTCTAAGGTTCAAGCAATGGAACATCACATCGAGCATCAACAACAAGTTCTCCAACTCTTAAAAGATAACCTTGTGTTGGCGCAAAATAGAATGAAACAACAAGTTGATCAACATCGCAGCGAAAGAAGTTTGATGTAGGTGATTGGGTATTCCTACGGCTACAACCATATAAACAAATGTCCCTCAAGCAAGCTAAGAAGGATAATAAATTATCACCAAAGTATTATGTGGTCCGTACAAGGTGTTGCAAAAGATTGGTACTATGGCATACAAATTGGAGCTTCCTGCAACTTCTCGATTGCACCAGTTTTCCATGTTTCATGTTTAAAGAAGGTTATAGGCGACAAGCTCCCAGTTCAAACAATATTGCCAGAACTTGACGAGGAAGGAAAAATTACATTGGAATAGGAAGCAGTCACAGAAACAAGAACTCGACAGCTACGAAATCGATCAATTTCAGAGTATCTTATCAATTGGAAGAACTTATCCGCTGAAGATTCCACATGGGAGGATGAGAATTTTATACAGAAGTATCCAGAACTACTCAAGCATTGAGGACAACACTTTTTTGAAGGAGAGGGCATGTTGGGTCCCTATAATACTAGTGATTACCCCATTACTATTGTAGTTATACCCCTTATTAATATTGTTGTGCCCCTATTGCCCCCATATTGTTATTACTGTGCCCCATAGAATCCCTCTATTATTATTTTTGTGGCTTTATATTTTATTGTTAGGTCGGCTGGGTTATATTGTGACTCCTTAGACTCCTATATATAGAAAGGAGGTTTTGTCATTTGAATCATCCAAGAATTGTTCATTTATGTAATGTAAAGGAGGTTGCCCCCTCGAAGAGGCTGAATTCTAAGGCGTTGATCTATCTTTTATATCTCTTCTTGAGCTGGTTTCATATCACACACCTCCTCCTACTCATGGCAGGAAATCTTCCACCAAGGCCATGGGCCAATCCAAGAGCTGTAAGAATGCTTGCACCTTTATCACAATTACCATTCCATCCTAACAAATGGTTGCCCAAATTCAATCCCGATAATGACCAACTAGCTGAGGAACACATAAATAATTTCATGCTATCCATTAATTTGAATGGAGTAATAGAAGATGACGCACTCGTAATATTATTCCTTTATACGTTACAAGGAGCAGCAGGATCCTGGTATTTTTCTTTACCAGTAGGATCCATTAATAACTGGGATACATTTAAGGATCAGTTTTTAACAAAATTTGTGGATGATAGGTCAACAACAACTTTAATAAATGACCTCTCCAATTTAAAAGCCAAACCAAATGAACCAATTAAGGATCTCAACCCTCGCTTCAATAAATTGTTAAACAAAATACCAACAATGTCTAAGCCTAGCGATGAAGTCCAAAATGAGTGGTATATTTCTGCTTTACCATCAAATTCAGTTATCTTTGTAGATAGAACTGCTAAGCCCACACTAGCAGAAAACATGAAAGAGGCAATAGCTATAGAAAAACGTATCCTAGCCGTCGAAAACAAAAATGTTGTAGAAGAAAGAAAGTCTAAAAAAGTGTCTTTTAGAGATTATCCTAAGAAAAAACAACCGAAGGATCCATTCGACCTGGAAGGGTTACAGAAAGTCTTAAAGACCATGTCAAACGAAATGGTTGATATAAAGAAACAAGTAGTAGAAACCTCTTCCAAAAAACCTTTTAAACCATTTAGAAGAAATCCTTCAACTGAGCCTAAACCTCCAAATGCTATAAAAAATGCAGAAATAGAAGGGGAAGAGGAAGAAATTTCAAATGAGGAGCAAATCGATGATGATGAAGTCGTAGAGCTACAGGGAATGTTGGATTTCATTCTTCCAGACGAGGAAGATCAAGATGCGTTACCTGTTGCTACCAGAAGTAGAAATCAACTTGATCCTCCACAATCCAGTGCCAAATAGAAAAATACAAGTCTGACTTCCAAGGAAAAAATCGTAGGGAAGAAATCCTCACCGAAGTCTACTCAGACAAATCCAGTCCAATCTGATTCCACAACTCCATCTAAAACGCTTATCATTTCTGATGAAATGGAATATAATATTGTTGAAGATATGAAGAAAACTAGGGCTAATATTACTTTTCATGAGCTCAACAAGTTAAAGCATCAACAGAAATTGCTCTTGAAAGAGCTGAATGCAGTACCTATTATGCCTCTACCTGCCATTGCAATTTCACAAGCTACTCATGAAATGGGGAAACCTTCGACTAGCATTTCAAACAAAGTCAATCTGGCTGATATTTCTTTGACTGGGGGAAGATCAAAATCCCATACTCTGTCATTTCTCCTTACCTTTGAATTTTTCAATAAAAATTTGCATAACTGTCTGGTGGATTACGATGCCTCATCTAACATTTTATCTAAAATAGTTTGCACAAAGTTAAATGTCCAACCTCAGAAATCTACAGTACGAATAGTACAACTAGATTGGTCTGAAGTCGAGGTCATCGGTGAACTTAATAAAATAACCATAAGACTTTCATCAAATCCAAAGGTATGTCAAGTTATTGATATACTTGTCGCAGACATCCTTGAATTTTATGGACTAATCCTTAGCAGGGATTGGTCAGAAAAACTTCACATTTACTTTGCGAAGGCTTTCATCAAAACCAAAGGTATGTCAAGTTATCGATATACTTGTCGCAGACATCCCTGAATTTTATGGACTAATCTTTAGCAGGGATTGGTCAGAAAATCTTCACGTTTACTTTGCGACCAACTAGTCTCATATGTGGCTCCCCTACAATGGCAAACCTAATCAGATCAAGGTTGAAAGAGAAAGACATCAAAAGTATATAGTGACAGAGTTAGAAGGAGAAAATGAGCCTGTAGCATACAACAACAACATAATTGGAAACTATTATGTTGATTCTTTCTTAGGGAATTTCAACGCTCATACTTCACCCTTTTTGGAAAACTCCGTTTTATCTCAAATAGAAAATTTCTCTCTGATGGACACTTCTAGATGCATAAATTTTGTAGATAAACCTGTAAATAAAACTTTGTTTTGGAAATTATTTTTTGATGGTTCTAAATCCAATGATGGAGCATGAGAAAGATGTATATTAGTTAGTCCAAAAGGAGAAAAAACCATGTTAACATGTAGACTCGAGTTCGGTTGCACAAATAACACTGCTCAATATGAAGCATTAGTTCAAGGGTTATATAAGGCAATCAGGCTTAATATCAAATACTTGCAAATATTTGGAGACTCTAAGATTGTTATTAAACATTGAAGAAATACTATACATTGTCTGTCAGGACACTTGAAACATTATCAATCTTTAGTACATGACTTGACCTCACACTTTATAGCATTTAATATTTCATCGATTCCAAGACTCCAAAATGCTAGTGCTGATCTCCTTTTTTATGTTGCCTCCAAGCTTATTCCATTAGAGGACTATAGCCGAGACAGATTTTCGATTGAGTTAATATTTAGATCCTCTATTCCTGATAACAATACCAACTGGAGAGTTTTCAACATTGAACCTAATATTGTGAGTTTTCTAACATCAAAAGGCTCTTACAATAATTAGATAATTAATGAAGACCAACATGACAAACAACTGGAACAAGAAAACAACAACAACGCTATACCAAAATCCGTAGTCAAGTTATAGGACCTATATGACTTAAAGGACAAATTTAAACGCTCCACCAATTCAAAACTTCAGAGTTCAACTCTGAGATATGAATTAGTGAATCTAGGGAGAGACATAAGACCACAGAACATCAACCTAGGTCTTAGCCTAACATCCGAGGAAAAACCAGCTTTCATTCGATTATTGAAACAATATAAGAGTGTATTTTCCTGGAATTATGATGATCTCAAAACCTATGACACTTCGATTATACAACATACAATTCCGATGATCGCTGATGAAAAGCCTGTTCAGTAGAAATTGAGGAAAATACATCCTAATCTGGAAAGCCAAATTAAATCCGAATTAAACAAATTATTAAGAGCCAAGATTATTTTTCCCGTTAGGCATTCCAGATGGGTCTCCAACCTAGTCCGAGTTAGAAAGAAAAACCGAGATATTCAGATTTGTATTGACTTTCGAAATCTCAATAAAGCTTGCCAAAAGGATAATTTTCCATTTCCCCTATGGAGCAGATATTACAATCAGTCGCAAGGTCTGAATTAATGTCCTTTTTAGATGGCTTTTTAGGGTATAATCAAATATTGGTCCACCCAGATGTTCAATTGAAACTACATTTAGAACAAAACGGGGCACTTACACGTATCAAAAGATGCCATTTGGGTTGATCAATGCCAGTGCCACATTTCAAAGGGCTATGGACATTACGTTCCAAGGATTAGTGAAAAAGTTAGTGGTTATTTACTTAGATGACATAACAGTATATTCCAAAAAATGCAGTAATCATCTCAGAGACTTAAAATAGATCTTTCAACATTGTCAAAAATATGGAATCTCGCTTAATCCCAAAAAATGTTTTTTTTGCATTAAGTGAAGGAAGAATTCTTGGATTCATAGTGTCCGAATCTGGAATCCATATTGACCCAGATAGGATTAAGGAAATTTTTGAGATATCTTTACCCCATAGCAAAAAAGCAATGCAGTCTTTCCTTGGTCAGATCAATTTTGTTAAGAGATTTGTCTCTGACTTTTCAAGAATCATGTCACCTCTCCAAGCCATGATAAAGAAAAACTCTCTCTTTAAATGGGGTCATGCAGAACATGTAGCGTTTAACTTGATAAACAAGAAATTATAAATGCTCCATCTCTAACAACTTCAAACTTTTCCGATCCTTTCACTCTATATACATTCATCTCTGAGAAATCGTATGCTGCTATACTCACACAAGCAAATCGAGATAAAGCTGAAGCCCCAATTGCCTTCTTCAGTTCAAACTTGCAAGGAGCTGGATTTAATTACTCTGATGTTGAGAAGCAGGCTTATGCTGTTTTTAGAGCAATCAAACATTTCAGACCCTTCCTTCTCAAAAGTCACACCAAAATAATTGTGCCATTTCCAGCTGTAAGAAATCTTTTGGTACAAAAGGATGTGGGTGAAAAGAGGGCAAATTGGGTCACATCCCTGCAAGAATATGATGCTGAAATTAAACCAGCAAATATTGTAAAAGGTCAAGGTTTTTGTAGGATGTTGGCAGGAGCATCACACATATAAGAAACACCGTCTCCAGACAGTGAAGTACAAATGTATGAGGTAAGCCTAAACGAATCTGAATCAAGATATGTTGATATCAGGTTCTACTTAAAAAATGGATATGCTCTGCCACATTTGAATCACACAAAAAAAAAGATCCCTAAGGTTAAAAGCTAAACAATATCGAATCGTCAATGATATACTGTTTAGAATGGATTATGCTTATGTTCTCCTTAGATGCCTCGAGAAGTTTGAAGCAGAAAAGGTATTGCAGGAACTCCACGATGGACCAACAGTTGGACACTATGCAGGAGATGCAACAACACATAAAATCTTTACTACTACTGGCCAACTTTATTTAAAGATGGACATAGCTATGTAAGGAGATGTCAGATTTGTCAAACTGTTGCTAGAAGACAAAGGAAACCATCGTTGCCATTACAACCAGTCAACATTGACCATCCATTTGAAAAATAGGGATTAGATATAATAGGCGAGATCGTTCCTCATTCTTCTAAACAATATAAATACATCCTTATGGCTACCGACTACTTTACCAAATGGGTAGAAGCAGTTTTACTCATGACAACCAACTTTAAGAGTATCATTGAATTTATAGATCAATTCATAATCATCAGGTTTGGCTTACCTTTTTCTTTAATGTTTTATAATGCATCATATTTCTCAGGTAATGCTATGACAAATTTTGCTCTCAAAAGAGGTTTTAATCTCAAATATTCTACTAATTATTATTCGCAAGGGAATGGGTTATCCGAATCAACAAACAAAAACCTTATTAGAATCATCAAATGGACTATTGATCAAAATCATAAAAACTGGCATAAATCTTTAACATATGTGTAGAGCTATAAAAAGGTTCTCTTTCACCTCTAGTTACCTCACATTAATATGTCAATCTGGGAATGTCTGGTTATTTCAAAGAGTGTCTCAGTCTGAGGCTTAGCACTTGTCAGAGTAATGCTCGTAGTACAGCTGATTAAAACTACACAAGTAAATTGATGCGAGTCTACAACTCAACTACTTCAAAAGGCTAAATCACACAAAGCAATGCATCAATCAAAGGTTCGGTAGCAATAACCCATCCTTTTCGCAACTGATGAGAACAGGTCCAAGGTCTGGGAGCCAAGTAGCAGATGCTGACGTTCACTATAGCCTGAGATCATCCTTAATAAATAGAAATGAAACAACAAGTAAAGGAAATGGCAATGAAATAAAACAGCACATCAGTCAAGGGTTCGGTAGCAATAACCCATCCCTTTCATAACTGATGGGAGTAGGTCAGAGGTCTGGGAGCCAAGTAGCAGACGCTGAAGCTCACTACAGCCTAAGACCGTCCTTAGCAAATAAGAAATGGCAAGTAAATAAAACAACGAATCAGAAATCTTGAAATGGAACAACAATCAAAATGGAACAACAATTGAAATGGAACAACAACTAAAATGGAACAACAATTCAGAAATGGAATAGCGGTTGAAATGGAACAACAATTGAAATGGAACAATAACTAAAATGGAACAGCAATTGAAATGGAACAACAGCCAAGTTTGTCAAGCTGTAACTCTATTTAATCAATCCAATCCAAACATCAATCCTTCGCTCTTAAAAGATGTACACATGCTATGGAACAACACTACCTATGGATCCACGATGAAATAATATTAAAACCATATAAACACGACATGCTTAATCTGACTCTGTTATTGCTCTAAATAGAAGCATACGATTGCATCTCAAGACAAAAATAGTAACATCCAAGGATTCAATAACTATGTGAAATCAGAATCTTCAAGATAAATGTTGTAATGCTAAAGCACAATCGCATAAAACTTTGTAATGGAATGACAGTATCCTGTAGAGATTAACCAACACTTAAAGAATTGGTAACATGATGCAACGTCAATACAAGACTTTTGTTTGCAGGAACGTTAAATGAGTTAAACATAACAGATCATGTAATATAAACGTTCTTAAAACACAACAGATTACCAGATCACGTCGATAAACAAACCACACAGAAACCACGCGTAATGGTACAAGAGCAAGTGTCCTCCAGGGCCGGGCCCTTAGCCTTCTGGGGTACATCACTTAAGATTGATCTAGGCTCAAAGATAAAAGAGTAACCAAGTCTGTATTAATGCATGAAATAGAATTACAGTAACTCCAGTCTTTAACAGAACATAAAGATCATAGTCTTGATCCTTCTTAAAAGAAATTACATAAAAAAGTCCCCCCTTTCTAGCTAACAACGCTATCCCTTATATAAGGATGATGATGAAGATATCTAGATGCAGAAATAGATAAAATAGCGATCCCTCAGGATCTAAGATCCTGAGGGATTCGCAGAATCGTTAATCCTGATTCACTTCTTTCCTTTTATGCTCCGAGCTAGTATCTCCGCTTCCTTTCCTGGGTTGGTCCATTTTGATCTGGTTTCCACGCGGTCTCTCGTCAAAGGGACAACAGTTAGTTCATCTTTGTCTTTTCCTTTGGCATGGCCACTTTCTGTTTTTCCTCCCTCCTGCACATAGGAATGACAATTATCATCATTTCCTATTAATCTCACGTGTTTCGTTATAAATCTTTATTATTGTCTAAGTTTCTAATGTAAAAGGCTTATAAGTTCTAATGAAAAGATACTGAAATAACCATCGAAACATACCTTCTTTGATACTCCACACACCCACCAGCTTACCCTTTTTCATGGCCTCATGAAAACATTGTAGTTTACATGCAAAACAGTGAGTGAGTAGGTTGGAGATGGAATCTCGTGTGAGGGCCTAGAGCCGTGATGCGAAAATAAATGATCAAAGAAATGGCCTGTCTGGCCCTCAGGCATCTCATACAGGGCTTGGTATCCAGGTGCAGGATGTCAAATGATTGGACTCCAGAACCTATATCCTAACCAGGATGGCCCTACCCTCAAAACAATTTCGCCATAGAGGGGGAATCGGTTAGCATCAAGTTTAAAATTCTCATACTTAAATGGTTCTCTAAGCTGGATATTCGGATTAGAGATTCGATATCGAAATTTAGCTGCTTCAATGGTAGGGTCTTTAATAGAGGAAAAGTATTCAAGTCCCTACCGAATGATTGCTTCATGCATGGGTCCTAATGCTTCAATCACTCCTAGAGCCTTCATGAGATTTCTATGTCTCCTCCATAACTGTTTTGGGTCCCTAGGCTCGGCTCTTACCCATAGATCTAATCCGTTTTCTTGTCTTTGAAAAGCATTGTAGGCTTTAAGCCATTTAATTTGATTGATTGCAAATGAGATAAATGCTTGCAATTGAATGTCCCCAACAAAAGGGCCAAGGTTCAGTTCGGTCTCTTGTTCTAGTACAAGCTTATGCAAGTAAAATTCACACAATAACCTTTGCAATTTTACCCCATAATGTTTACAGCAATTTATAAAATCATCTATAGTGTTAATTTGTATGGGAGCACCTGCTTTAACAGCCTTTATTTTCAATTGTAAATACCTTTCCATTAGAAATATGGCATAGTTCTTGTAGGGGCTCTACATGCTAGGACGTCATTGTATAGGGAACAAAGGTATCCATCTGTTTGATAACTACATCTAATATACGAGTTACCTTTGCAACTTTCTCTTGTTCCCTTCGCCATCCTTTGAAAGCTTGGCTTTCAAATAAGTTGACGTTCCTTAGCTGTTGCTGTAGTTCTTCATATTTTTCCCGGGGGACCGTTTGCTCCTTAAGCTTTTCTGCTTCTTGCTGGGCCTGCTTCAAATTTTTGTGAAGGGTTCTCGTTTTCGGATCCTTCTTCCATTCAGCCGTGGAGGCCGGGAGCTTTACTTGAACTTTCTTATTGCGCTGCTTCCAGTTCAGAACCCTTATTACTCCCAAAGGTGGTGCCTCCATCTCAACCATCTTATCATCCTTTTCAATTTTAACACGAACTCTAGCCCACTGCTGTTCCTTTTCAATTGGAACAGCAGTCTGCTTTTCAGCTTCATTTGGAACAACAATTTGGCTTTTTTCAGGGTTTTGAGCAGTGGGATGGATTCTGGTCCTCCGCCTCTTGCCCTTAAGGGATCTTACTGGTGTGGTTAGACCTTTTCTTCCTGAAGTCCCTTTTACCCTTTGCCTCGCCTTTAGAACCCTAATCTACTGATGGAGTTGGACTATTATGTTCAACAATCTCTGCTGTTCCTTTCGTAATTCCCTTATTTCCATCATCTCTTCAGAAGGAACAGTAGGATGTTCGCTGCGGTTTGGAATGTGGCTAGCTTCCTGATTTTCTCCCTAGGGTGGCTGTTTTGGGGTAAGAAACTTACTTGGCTCTGTTATTTCTTGGGCTAATTCTTCTTTTGTCCTTATTTCCTCCGGATTTTCTTGCGGTGCCTTCTGATTAGGAACGGGTTGTTCATTCTCAGTGTTTTCTGATATCTTCTCATTATGAATGGACAAATTTTCTATTTCCGCCTCTTCTGCATGTGATTCCTCAGGTGCATATTTCTCCTGAGGTTTCTCTACGGCATGGAGGTTTGAAGGACTCAGGGGTTGGCCATATTCGCCCATATTGGCCAAAATGTTGGCCAATTCATCTTCCCCCAACGGGTCTTGTAATGTGCTACCTTCTTGCTGTTCCATTCCTTCTTCCTGCTCGGACTGCTTGATTTCTTTTCTTTCATCTCCTTCCTCTTCAGATTGCTCATCCTTTTCTTCTTTTCTCTCTGCAGATTGCTCTGCCTCCTCTTCTTCTTCTTCTCTTTTTGCCTCTGCAGACTGCTCTTCTTCCTCATCGTCTTCTTCTTCCGTTCCTGTCTCTACAGACTGCTCTGCATCCTCGTCGTTTTCTTCTTCCGTTTCTGTCTTTGCAGCCTGCTCTGCTTCCTCGTTGTCTTCTTCTTCTGTTTCTGCCTCTACGGACTGCTCATCTTCGATTTCTATTGCTTGGCTCGTGCTTTCCTAGGGCTTCTCCAGCCCCCCTTGTAGCCATGCGAGTCATGCTGATTTTCTACATTTTTTTGGTTGTTCGGGTGTGCTGGTGTCATGTTTCCGATTTTCAGATCGTTTTTTAGGTTGCTCCATTGTGCAAGTGTCCTGCTTCTGTTTTTCTGAATGTTGGGGTGTGCTAGCAACTTGTTTTCGTTTTTTCGGGCGTCCAGATGTGGCTGTCCCTCCATTGATGATGGTAATTAGTTCTTCCCAGCTGCTTTGCTGCTAGGTGAGACTATAATTAACTATCAACCGAATTAATCTGTGGTGGCTAACGACTGAATCTACGTGCTGTGCTCTTGTTATGCTTTGTGCAACGTCATGAAGCAGTGAATTCAACAATGCAGGTAAATTCACAGAACATTTTTGTTTTAAAACAACTAGGAGTTTAAGATGTTGTGGTCTTACCACGTCTTTTCTACCTTCTCAGGTGATGTAGCTTTGGATGATTTTTGCTAATTCCGCCCATGGCTCTCCTAGCGTTTCTGGCAACACTCCCTTTCCTCGAATTGTCAAACTCTGGCCCTCGTCCTAAAAGATTTATAAAATCTTCTGCTGGTAGTCCCGAGACTCTTGCTATTATGTCATTGGCGACTACTATCCGCCTTCCTCTTACTGTGGAGTAGTGTTCCTGAAAATTCTGTAAAAATTCAATCGCTATTGTTTCATTAGATTCCTTCAGGTGATTGAGATAGGTCAACCATCCTGCTTTCTTCAGGATTCTTCGGGCTGCAGCCGAAACAGTTAATATCTGTAGTTCTCGGCGAACTGACCTTCCTCCCATAGTTTCACTGCAAATTCTCAAAGGAACGACAGCTGTTTGTTGAAGCGCAGAGAAGTTGATGGCGTATTACTCGTTCAAATTCTAATGCTACGGCGTATGCAGTGGAAATGGCTTCGAACAAAAACTCATGCAGAAGAAAAAAAATAGAAAAAGATAATACCATTGAGTCGTGTTGTGTCTGAGTACACAATTTCTCAAATAACGGACTGACACTTGCTTTGGGGAATGATGAGGTTACCTCCCCCCCCGCAATGTGATAGGCTGTCCCAGCTGTCAAATAAAGGAGCAATGCCTGTTCTGTCGCAAGGTCTCTATGGAACAGCGTATGGCAATATGCCATGCTTACAAAAACAGCCTATTACTGAAATCGAGATATAAAGTTACATCGCTTTAATACGTAAGGGACTGCGGTGATTTGATGGAAGTTTGGGGATAAGACATTTGCCATAAATAGAGAGTCTCATGCAGTCACTGTCACTAGTTTTGTAATGATTGGTGATAATATATAGTCATGCGTTATATGGTTGGATGATATTATATAATTAATTACCACGACATAAGAAAAAAGATGATGCAATCTTCTTACCTATTGGTGTAAAAATGCAACTTCAATACCATTAACAGTGCTCTGCTGCCGATATGTGTCCATAACCTTGGCAAAGTTGTTTGTTTCACCCCTGGAACCATAGTTCTTTGTGTATGCCGGGAAGCGTTGTCTAATGTCAAAATGTAGGCCATTATGCTGGCTTGGTGACTAGTTAGTCATAATGCCATTCACGAGGGAGGAGCAAATAGTGGGCAGGCCGACTCATGATGAGACCTCCTATTCCAAGGGTTATTTGTTTGATATACCTTTTGGACCATTTCCCAGGTGTGGTGGCCATGGTGGGAATGCCACTTCACTTCCGCCCTGATGATCATGGTAGGCCAACTCGTAATGAGACTTCCTATCCTACAATTTGACAATTTAGCAACCATGTTTTGCTTCCCTCTTTTTTCTTCTTGTTTTTAATAAAGAGCCTTTCCTGTTTATACACAAAGGGTAGTTCAACACTCCTTAAGAGTATGAATGGTGTAAAAAGTCTTAAGATCCCAATAGAAAGGTATAGATCCTTTGCTCTTATTGCTGAATGATAATCAAAGAGGGTTAAAAAAGAACCATCATGATACAGATAACCAATCAGAACGGAATTAGTAGAACAATGGTAGCAAAAGATGATGAATAAGCATGTCTTTCCCTGCGTCCTTCCACCAATTCAGGGCAGTCTCTTATAAAGATAGCGATTTATGATTTACTGATTTCTGTATGCTGTGATTTTGTTTCCATCACATAAGTGCATAGCCATATTCAAAAAGACTTGAAAGAACATTAGCAATAAGCATCCTTAATTTAGAATAGCAGAACGAACAAGTTGTTTCACAAGGAGAGAAAAATCATATAAGTAGTGTTCCTTTCGAGGAAGGGCATAACAACAGTTCACAAATGCTGTTCATTTGGAGAAAGGAACAGTAGAAATCAATAGTGCTGTTCCTTTTGAAAAGGAACAGAAAAATCAAACAAGTGCCATTCCTTTGAAAAAGGAATGACAAAAATCAAAAGTGTTGTTCCTTTTGAAAAGGAACAACAAAAACACACAAGTGCTGTTTCTTTTGAAAAAGGAACAACAAAACACACAAGTATTGTTCCTTTTGAAAAAAGGAATAGCAAAACACACAAGTGTTGTTCCTTTTGAAAAAGTTACAGCAAAACACACAAGTGTTGTTTCTTTTAGAAAAGGAACAACAGAAAGCAAAAAGTGTTGTTCCTTTTAGAAAAGGAACAACAAAAATCAAAAGTGCTGTTCCTTTTGGAAAAGAAACAGCAAAAACACACAAGTGTTGTTCCCTTTGAAAAAGGAACAGCAAAACACACAAGTGCTGTTCCTTTAGAAAAGGAACAACAGAAAGCAAAAGGTGTTGTTCCTTTTAGAAAAGGAACAACAAAAATCAAAAGTGTTGTTCCTTTTGGAAAATGAACAACAAAAACACACAAGTGTTGTTCCTTTTGAAAAAGGAACAGCAAAACACACAAGTGATGTTCATTTTAGAAAAGGAATAGCAGAAAGCAAAAGGTGTTGTTACTTTTAGAAAAGGAACAACAAAAATCAAAAGTGTTGTTCCTTTTGGAAAAGGAACAGTAAAAACACACAAGTGCTGTTCCTTTTGAAAAAGGAACAACAAAACACACAAGTGTTGTTCCTTTTAGAAAAGGAACAACAGAAAGCAAAAAGTGCTGTCCCTTTTGGAAAAGGAACAACAAAACACAAGTGCTGTTCATTTTGAAAAAGGAACAAAAAAAACAGACAAGTGTTGTTCCTTTTGAAAAAGGAACAACAAAAATCACAAGTGCTGTCCCGTTTGGAAAAGGAACAACAAAAATCACTAGTGCTATTCCTTTTGGAAAAGGAACAACAAAAAAACCAAAAGTGCTATTCCCTTTGAAAAAAAGGAACAACAGAAGTAACAAAGCCTGTTGCAAAGATCCAAAAGGAACAAAAAAAAAACCAAAAGTGCTATTCCCTTTGAAAAAAAGGAACAACAGAAGTAACAAAGCCTGTTGCAAAGATATGTACAAAAATAATTCAAGAAGCTATGTACAAATTGTAAGGGAAAGTAATTTTCTTAGTGAGTTACAGGTGAGGAAGACTTATCTTCCTCCCCTAAGATCTCCATATCTGAATCTTGGCATAGCTGTTGGCAAAAGGATTCCCAAGTAAGTGGTTTGCGATAGAGACAGAGTCGATGGCCATTTGCCTTAAAGGTATATCCAGACCCATCAATAGTAATCAAGGTAAGGGTACCATTATCATGTACTTTCTGTATTTCATATGGTCCCAGCCAACGAGTCTGGAGTTTCCCAGGGAAGTCCTGAAACTTGGAGTCATATAAAAGAGCCCAGTCTCCTTCATGGAAGACTCTATTTTTAATGAGAGCATCATGTCATTTAGCTCTATGCTGCTGTATCAGGGCAATGTGTTGAAGTGCAGAGAGCCTAATTTCATCCAATTCATTGATCTATTGTAGTCAATTCGTCTGTGCCTCAGTTAAGTCTAAACCAACTTTTTATGCCGTTCGTAATGTCTGGATTTCAAATTCTATAGGGAAAATAGGTTGTTTTCCGAACATTAGCTGGTAAGGTGAGTGACCAGTGGTGCTTCTCCATGTTGTTCTATAAGCCCACAATGCTTCAGGTATTCTGGCAGCCCAGTTGTGTCTATGTGATGCAATTGCTTTTGTTAGAATTGTTTCTATTATCTTATTGCTGCTTTCTACTTGCCCATTTGCCTGTGGGTGATATGGGGTGGTAATTTTATGCTGGACATGATAGTTGTTGAGTGTTGCAGCTATTATGTTCCCAGTAAACTGTGGCCCTCCATCTGTAATTATCTCTCTAGGGAGGCCATAGCGTACAAATATATGGAGCAGGAACTGTATGACAGATTCTTCTGTAGCTCTGAGAAAGGCCTCTGCTTCAACCCACTTGGTGACGTATTTTGTTGCCACCAAAATGTATGTTTTCTGGTTTGATGGTGGGTTGATTGGTCCCACGAAATCAAGAGCCCAACTTTCAAATGGTTCGATGACTAGCTATGGTTTCAAAGGCATCTCATCCGACTGACTAGGGCGTCCCGCTTTCTGGAAACTGTCACATGCTTGGACAAATTTCTTTGCATCTTTGAAAATTGTGGGCCAATAATACCCTGTGTGTAATACTTTATGTGCAGTCCTACGATCAGCGAAATTTCCACCACATGGTTGGTCATGGCATGCTTTCAATATATCAAAAATTTCGTCCTGTTGAACGCATCTCCTGATTTGCATGTCTGCCCCTGTGTGAAACAAATAGCTCCCAATCCAGGAAAATCTGGTACTTCGCTGAACAATCTGTTTTCGCTCATTCGGGGTTAGATGCTTTGGTAACTTACCTACTGCTAGGTAATTGGCAACATCAACATACCAGGGTGTTTGAACAGCAACGGAAAAGAGATGCTCATCTGGAAATTGATCTTCAACTGCTGCTGCATCAACTGGTTTTGGCATTCTTGAGAGGAAATCAGCTACCAGGTTTTCTTTCCCGGGTCGATCCTTGATTGTAATATCAAATTCCTGCAATAAAATCAGTCATCTAGTTATTCTGCCATTTGTGATAGGCTTGTTTGCTAAATATTTTATAGTAGAATGATCTGTGTACAAGATAACAGGATATCCAGTAATGTAATGTCTGAATTTATTGACAGCATGTATAACAACTAGAAATTATTTTTCAGTGACAGTATAATTTAATTCAGCAGGGGATAGATTTTTGCTAATGTAATAAATTGCATATGGTTTTCTATCCTCCTCCTGTCCAAGGACCACTCCAATGGCTGTGTCTAAGGCATTAGATGATATCTAGAATGGAAAATCCCAATTTGGTCCCCGAAGGATTGGGGCTATAGATACGAACTTCTTAAAATCGTTGAAGGCACGTTCACATTTTTCTGTCCAAAGAAAATCAACGTTACCAGTTAGTGCATACAAGGGTGCAGCAATACGTGAATAATGTTCTATAAATATTTTGTAGTAACTAGAGAATCCAAGAAAGCTACGTACCTCTGTTTGAGTAGTATAAGTAGGAATAAGCAAATGTATTTGGATTTTGGTTGGGTCTACCTGAATGCCAGCTACTGAAATATAGTGTCCTAAAATAAGTCCTTCTGTCATCAGCATGTAACATTTTTCATGGCTTAAACAAAGCTTGGTAGCTATGCAACATTGTAGGACTTTTTCTAGTGTGTCCAATGCTGGATCAAACTCATCTCCGTATGGAGTAAAATTGTCCATATATACTTCCAGTCCTTCATTTATTAGATCTGCAAAAATGCTAAGGATAGCCCTTTGGAATGTGGTAGGGGCATTACATAAGCCAAAAGGTAAAACTCGGTAGGCGAATGTTCCCCAAGGACAAGTAAAGGTAGTTTTGTCCTGATGTTCAGGGGTAATCTGTATTTGGTTATACCCACTGAAGCCATCGAGGAAAGAAAAGAATTTCTTCCCTGCCAAAGTGTCCAATACTTGGTCGATGAATGGGAGAGGAAAGTGATCTTTTTGCGTTGCTTTATTTAACTCCCTATAGTCCACGCAGATTCTCCACTTCCCATTCTTTTTTGGTACCACCACAAGCGGGGAGACCCATTTACTATCAGAGATAGGGTAGATGAAGTTAACATCTAAAATTTTTTGAAGCTCGACTTTTACTACTTCTTTTAGATGAGGATTTAATCTTCTCTGAGGCTGCCTAACAGGTCTTGCATCATTTTCTATGTAGATGTGGTGTGTACATAATTGAGGGTCAATTCCTTTCATATCAGGGTAATCCCATGCAAATGCTTCTTTATATTTCCTTAAGATATGGATGAGCTTTGTTTCTTGTTCGGGTGCAAAGTTGACGTTAATGTTCAAGGTTTTTCCAGGTTCAATTTCCACAATTTTACTATGTGCAACTAAAGTGACAGGGATTGTGTGATCATGTCTATCTTTCAGAGGTTCCTCTTCTACTTCGTTATCAAATGCTATTTTTATCATATGACAATGGGTACGAGATGTGAGTTCAGTTTGACTAATGAAATTACTGATGGCATCATCTTCTGTCTGGTCTTTGAACTCAAATGCTTCTTGTATAGTTAATGGAGATCTAATGTTATCAGTAAGATATGATACAGGGTGCCTATTAGTTTTAAGTATCGTGATGCTTGGCTGCGCTGGGGGATATAGTACTAAATTCTTGATATCCACCCCCTTGGTTATGATCATGTTCCATTGCCGATAACCGATATAGGCATCAGTGGTAGCGAGCCAAGGTCTTCCTAAAATCAATGGATGTCCATCAAGTCGGGTTTTCGGATTTATTATTAGAAAATCAGTTGAGTATTCCCAGGAGTCAACCAAGACCATGACATCATGTAGTATGCCTTCCGGCCTAACCATAGATCGATCAGCCAATTCTAGCAGAGTGGAGGTGAGTTCTGCAGATGTAATGCCTAGCTTTTGACAAGTAGCGGTTGTCAATATATTGATTGCAGCTCCAAGATCAACTAAGGCATTGGGCAAGGTTTGACCATAAATTTGAAAAGTTACTATTGGGTTTCCTGGGTCTTCATACTTAATGGGTGTTTCCTTTCCTGATAATAGGTCAGATAAAGTGCCAACTACTTGAACTCTTGGACTATCTATTATATTCCTCCTTGTTCTTTTTATGCACAATTCTTTAATAGTTTTTGCGTATATTGGGATGTCTTGAATGGCCTGGAGGAATGGAATTTTTATGTACAAATTTTGTAATTCTCCCAGAATGTCAAAATTAGGTTGTTGTATAGGTTGAGGTATGAATAATCGTTCTGGGAACGGGGGAGAGGATGTGGTTGCTTGATTATGAGTTTGTTGTCTATTCACATCCTCCTCTTGTGACAGATGTTCTCTAGGTAACTGATCTTCAATCTGAACTGTTTTATTTCCCTCAATTTGGATAATACGCCCAGGTCTTAGCTGAAGATCATTGCACTCCCTCAGATCGGGTCCTTCTTCTGGTGTTTCTAAAATTTGGAGAGCTTGGACCGGTATGTTATTTGGATTGGGATTGGGCTGGGCTGGGAGTTGGGGTCTCAGATTAGATTGGGGATTTTTCTGTAAAGCTGGCAATGTAGGTTGAGGGAAAGGAATATTTCCTACTGGCTACTATGTTGGTCTCTGCCAGTTAGTCTGCCAGACTGAATCTTGTGAAGTGGGGGGAGTCCATTGTGGTGGGTATGGGTTGTTTTGCTAGTATGGTGGGGGATAAGGAGGATTCGACCAACCAGATTGGCTTGTTTGATTTAGCCACAGGTTCGCAGAAGGATATGACTGTGATGACTAGTTTGGAAATGGGGGCTGAAATTGACTTTGCCATGTATTATACTATTGAGTATTGTACTGCGGATATTGAAAAGAAGAAGCTGGGTCTGAAGACATACCAGTTTGTCGCGGCTACCACTGACGACGCTAGTTGAGTAAATATACTGCTTCTGGTTCTTCTTCTACTTCCTTATATACCGCTTTCAGTCCAGGTAATGAGGGACAACTTTCTGTAGAGTGATCCCTTGTACAGATGGCGCATGTCTGGACTGTATCTAGTGGACACTCCTTATGGCTATGCTTCTTCCTGCATCTGGGGCAGAAGATTGCAAAATTTTGTTCTGCCTCCATTTGCTTCTACTTGGCCTGCAAAACGTCCAATTGTGTAGTCAGTGTTCCTAGTATATCAGTTTTAAAATTTTCAAATAAATTTCCAATTTCCACACACGTTACTCCTTCTGATGGGATCTTGTTTTCTCTTACAAACCGATCATGTTCTGTTGGTTTGATTCGTGTACTGCCTCTCGAACTCCTGATGCATAAATCAATTATGTCAGCAAAACTTTCCTGATAAATATCCCCTTTCCCCATAATGTTTAATGTTTCAATCCATTTCTCTTTCATGGCCCTTATTAATGCTGTTTTCAACACGTTATCAGACAAAGGCAATGATGCATAGGGAGATCTTTGTAGATTATACGGGAAACGTTCCACATATTTTTCTAATGTTTCATTTGGTCTAACTATCATCTGAAATATTTCATCTTTTAGTTCTCTAGACCTGCAATAGTCTTGATATTTTTTTAAAAAGGATTCTTTCATTTGTTCCCAGTTATTTATAACCCCACCACCTAATCCCATAAACCATCTTAAAGTAGCCCCTTTCAGAGTAGAGGGGAACAGTTTTAGTTTCTGGGGGTCAGTGGTGTAACCATATCCCCTGCACAGTACATCAAATTCAAATAAAAATGCATCCGGGTCCTCCGATGTAAGCCCATGAAATGTAGGGATATGTTGAAGGGGGATTGCTTTCATGGGGGCATTTGCTGCGGAATCCACTATGGGATATTGTAATGTAGAGGTTTGGGTGTTTGGCAAATTTTGAGCCATTGGGTCAAATATGTGCCAATAACCTTTCAGAATATCTAAGAGGGTATTCCTAGGTTGAGAGGGAATATCTTTGACAGGAACAATTTTAATAGCACTTCCTCTATCTGGGATTTTTGTCTGAGGGGATTGGGTCCCTTCAATAATAATTTTTACCGCACTCCCTTTGTCTGGGCTATTTAATGGTTGAGTTATCCTAAGAGGAGATCTCGGCTCCTCAGTCTCCCCTGTTTCCCCTTCACCTTCACAAAGATTACTGAAATTCCCTTCTTGCAATCGTTCTGGAATAGAATTTTCAATTTCTTGAAAGTCTTGTTCGTCAGTTTGACTATGCACCTCAACAAAGGCTACAGATGGTGAATCTGTGGCCTGAAGGGAGCTAGTAGGCTGTTTCGAAATAACTTTCCTGGGTCCTACTGAAGGCTGAGATTCAACTTTCTTATAGATTTCTTCTATGAAGGTTGATCGACCAAGGGTCACCGGCCCCTTAGCTTTTTCTGGTTTTGGCAATGGTTTTGGATTTTTCTTCGGCTTTTTTTGCTTAGTCATGCACTCAATTTAACTACTAAATCCTTCTTAAGCAGATAGCAGCAAATCTGCAGGAAAGTGGCAAAGGAGCAGGGCTTTTACATGCTCCGTACGTAGGTTCTTACCTTCCGTTTTCAAAACCCAATTCTTTCTTAGCAGGTTCGTACACTACCCTGAAAAAAAAATGATTACACTCTTTCCTCGGTAACGACGCCAAAATGTAGAGCTATAAAAAGTGTCTCTTTCACCTCTAGTTACCTCACATTAATATGTCAATCTAGGAACGTCTGGTTATTTCAAAGAGTGTCTCAATCTGAGGCTTAGCACTTGTCAGTGTAATGCTCGTAGTACAGCTGATTAAAACTACAAAAGTAAATTGATGCGAGTCTACAACCTAACTACTTCAAAAGGCTAAATCACACAAAGCAATGAATCAGTCAAAGGTTCGGTAGCAATAACCCATCCTTTTCGCAACTGATGAGAACAGGTCTGAGGTTTGGGAGCTAGGTAGCAGATGCTGATGCTCACTACAACCTGAGATCGTCCTTAATAAATAGAAATGAAATAGCAAGTAAAGGAAATGGCAATGAAATAAAACAACACATCAGTCAAGGGTTCGGTAGCAATAACCCATCCCTTTCATAACTGATGGGAGCAGGTTAGAGGTCTGGGAGCCAGGTAGTAGACGCTGATGCTCACTACAGCCTAAGACCGTCCTTAGAAAATAAGAAATGGCAAGTAAATAAAACAACGAATCAACAATCTTGAAATGGAACAACAATCGAAATGGAAAAACAATTGAAATGGAACAACAACTAAAATGGAACAACAATTCAGAAATGGAACAACAGTTGAAATGGAACAGCAATTGAAATGGAACAACAACTAAAATGGAACAGCAATTAAAATGGAACAACAACCAAGTTCGTCAAGCTGTAACTCTATTTAATCACTCCAATCCAAACATCAATCCTTCGCTCTTAAAAGATGTACACATGCTATGGAACAACACTACCTATGGATCCAAGATGAAATAATATTAAAACCATATAAACACGGCGTGCTTAATCTGACTCTGTTATTGCTCTAAATAGAAGCATACGATTGCATCTCAAGATGAAAATAGTAACATACAAGGATTCAATAACTATGTGAAATCAGACTCTTCAAGATAAATGTTGTAATGCTAAAGCACAATCACATAAAACTCTGTAATGGAATGATAGTATCCTGTAGAGATTAACCAAAACTTAAAGAATTGGTAACATGATGCAACATCAATACAAGACTTTTGTTTGCAGGAACGTTAAATGAGTTAAACATAATAGATCATGTAATATAAACGTTCTTAAAACACAACAGATTACCAGATCACGTCGATAAACAAACCACACAGAAACCACGCGTAATGGTACAAGAGAAAGTGTCCTCCAGGGCCGGGCCCTTAGCCTCCAGGGGTACACCACTTAAGATTGATCCAGGCTCAAAGATAAAAGAGTAACCAAGTCTGTATTAATGCATGAAATAGAATTACAGTAACTCCAGTCTTTAACAGAACATAAAGATCATAGTCTTGATCCTTCTTAAAAGAAATTACATAAAAAAGTCCCCCCTTTCTAGCTAACAATGATATCCCTTATATAAGGATGATAACGGAGATATCTAGATGCAGAAATAGATAAAATAGTGATCCCTCAGGATCTAAGATCCTAAGGGATTCGCAAAATCGTTAATCCTGAGTCACTTCTTTCCTTTTCTGCTCCGAGCTGGTATCTCTGCTTCCTTTCCTGGGTTGGTCCGTTTTGATCTGGTTTGCATGCGGTTTCCCATCAAAGGGGCATCAGTTAGTTCATATTTGTCTTTTCCTTTGGGATGGCCACTTTCCATTTTTCCTCCCTCCTATAGATAGGAATGACAATTATCAACGTTTCCTATTAATCTCACGTGTTTCGTTATAAATCTTTATTATTGTCTAAGTTTCTAATGCAAAAGGCTTATAAGTTCTAATGAAAAGATACTGAAATAACCATCGAAACATACCTTCTTTGATACTCCACAGTATGTTCTTTGGGTAGATCGAATAACTCAGAAAACCTTTATTGGCACTTCTCCTTTTAATTTAGTTTATGAGAAAGAAGTGGTCTTACCAACAAATCTATCTATTCCTTCTTTAGCCTTAGTTCAATTCATTGAAGAAACACCCTCCTCATCCTTGCAATTAAGACAATTTAAGATCCTTAAGATTGACGAGGAACGAGAAAATGCCAGAATTACCCATGCACATCATCAACAATTAGTAAAAGCTTCATTTGATTGAAACTCGGTGTCTAGAAAATATTTTCAACTCGGAGGCTTAGTATTAAAATGGGATAAAGCCCATGAAGAGAAAGGCAAGCATACTAAATTCCAATGGATGTGGCTTGGACCATTCCAGATTGTCAAACTCATCGGTCCATCAAATTTCATGTTACAAGATTTAGCAGGGAAAAGAGAGTCTTTCCCTGTTAATGGATAGATCTTAAAAAAATATTTCCCATAGAAGATGATCTCTTCTATTTTCTGTAGATTATAGTTTTTAGTTGAGTTTTCTTTTGATAATAAAATAGGTTGAGGATGCTCACTTTTGGTTTCCACAAAAAGAATAGTATCTCATTTCAATTTTGTTCTTCGCTTGTATAAATGGGAGTGGTTACGAAAATTAATCTTCATTGTTGAAACATAGGGTCAAGTGCTATCATTCTGAAAAATTTACTTATTCTTTTGTTTCAACTATACAAGTTTTGGTTAAAATCAACTTTAGGAAGAAATTTTCCTTACATCAGTCACAAAAGGTATCAATAACAAAACAAAGATTCTCTGCAGAAAAGTTATTTTTCAAACTCTACAATTGTCGTCCAAAAGAATTCTTAAGGAACCAATGAATTCCCCCCCACTCGAGGAAATTGCGAGATTAAAAGAGTAATCCAACTATGCACTTTAAACTTAAAGAAATGAGGTCTCGTTAAGAGTCGGCTTATCATGATCATAAAGATTATAACTAACTAACATTGCCATACTGCATATAAAAATAGGGTAATGGCTCAAGATTGTTTCAATCAAAAGACAAGGGGTCTCATCACGAGCGATCTTGTTCAATTAAGTTATAAACCAAGTAAATGGCACTGTCAATTTTGGCCACCAAACCAAGACATTGTTCTTTAAGAATCAAAATAGAAATAAGAAAATAAAAATAAATAAGTGTATATGAGGGTGTATCTTTGAAAATTTCGCGCTTCTTAAGTAGGACATTGGATCATTGCTGGGTAACGGGTAACCCTGTTGAGGCTATGAATGCCTGCTAGCAACAGAGGCTCTACCTATGACCAATGAGTACACATAAACTTATCTAAAGAGATGTCTTTGTTTTCATCTTTACAACCAAGTATAGATTAATGTGAGTAAAATGACTAACTCTGGGAAAAATATAATCAGAATAAAGATAGTTAGAGCAAGATGTTGTTATTAATAAATAGCACTATTTACCTTATATTTCTACATTGAAGTTTCATTTTCAAAACCATTTCTATTTTGGAAGTTTTAGAAAATTCAAAAAAACTATCAGAGATAACTGGTTCTTCTAAGTGAATCGCCAATTGTTGTGCTTATCAACAACCCCCTTTTTATTAATGTTAGTAATAACATTAATAAATGGGGACCTTTCTAAGAAATCAAATCTTAACATTTAGTGTTGCCTTTTTATTTTTAGAATAAAATAGGATGTCAAAATGGAACTTGCTAAAACAAAGAAATTTACCTTTTCATACTCCAAGCACATAAAACTTCACAAACTATGAGTTTCTTATAAAAAGCGCTACATGACCGTAAGGCCTAAGAAAAAATTTATAACGAAAAGTCATGAGCATTAAGAAAAACCTTAAAAAACCCGCCTCAGAAAAGATTACTCCCACATCGTAAAAAGTTACAACGGATATCCCTTATAGAAGTTACCCCTTGAAAATGTGATACGCGAGAACGCAAGATCATGAAACTTATAACCTTATCGCATCGCAAATTCCAATACCGTAGCGCTACCTTATGAAACATAAGCAAATATTGTGAAATGTGATAGCATCTCACAAATCGCATATCGCAGCAACTCACATAATGATGGTTTGTAACGAGAACAACGTTTGCGATATAACGATCTACGATATTGCAAAACAAATCACAAAATCACTTTTATCGTAGTTCGAAGGGCTCAAGGCCAGGGAATATTTTAAGAACCACCCTAAATTTATATGTATAATAAATGGGCTAATCCCCATGATACATAGGAAAAGTGGGAGGAGATTTTATCAGTAATATAATATGTACATATAATTTTTTTGGAAAATCTCTCACCATATTATATTATATTGTAGAGTGATGGAGAATATTTCACTGAATTACAAAATCTTGTAAGATCTTGGCAGATCTTTTACTGAATAATAAAACATTGTGAAGTCTTGGCGAATGTTTTGTTAAAGTATGAAACCATATATGATAATAAGAAAACATATTCATTAAACTGTAATATACTAACATACATGTTTGGAAAAAGAAACATAATTTTCTCTTCCTACAAACAATGTTCCAAGTTTCAGTGGCCATGTTTGTCAAGGTTCTTACAATACACTCTTTCATATCCTTCTATTAGTTTTGATAATATTCCACAACAATGTTCTTTTAGGTGTTGATATTGACAACGAGTTCTGTCAAGGTAGGAGAGATTAATTATTCTCTACAACTTTTGTCAAGCTACCACTTTTTTCAAGTTATCAAATTTCTTTCTTATTCCATAGAGTCCAACTACAAGATAAAAAAAAAAACACATCAAGTTTGTTTACCCCAACACGCCAACAAGTAGCAAGCCCCAACTATATTATATAAGAAAATATTAGGTATCCCAAAGGCTTGAAGGGGATCTAATTGAAAGAAGTGACCATTGTGAGAATCCTTCCAATCAATATATGAATATATAGATGTAGATTTATTATTATTTTAATTGGAAATCTTCAATTAAATAATAAAATTTAATTACGTCTCTCCCAATCTAAATTGCTTATTAGCATAATTCAATACCCTCATAGGTCTCACATTTTTTAACAACATTGTAACATGTAGATTTATTTCCTTTTTGGTGAACAATCTCCACCTTTTAGGAAAATATGGTGCAGTGGCTCCAACCCCTATAGATCATTAGGACAAACTAAGAATAGCACAGAAGATGAAAGGTTGTACAAACCAGCTTATTTTCCAAACAACTAATCCAAGATCAGTGTCTAAACTTTTTCATGAAGATATCATATTGAGAATGTTAGAAAAATGGTGAGAAATCTTCTACGAGGGTGATGCGGAAAGAGTGATAAGGTTTCATTGTTTTGAATTTTTTTTGTTAAATAAAAAAAAGTTAAAAACCAATATTAATGAAGATATTGGTATTTTTTACTAAATTTTGTGAAGTGACTAAATGTAACTTTAACCATTCACCTTAAAATGTTTTTGCAATATATTTTCCTAAGTCTATTTAATATCTTCATTATCATAAAAACCAACCTATATCCATCTTAACTCCATATCTACCACTCTTATGGGGATGAAATCTATTATCCCTATGAGCACTTAGTAGACCCACAATTAAGATGGATCTAAGATGATAGAATTTCCCCTTTAAATAGTCTATGCTCACATGAATACCATGGTATTACCATCGGTCAATACCATGGGTTATCATAAACCTGGAGCTTAAAAATTACTATTAGTAATTTATAAAAATTAATAAAATTAATAATTGATTTCAATTTTAACCAAGTTAAAATGTTTAACATACATTAAATTACAACATCCATTTTAACTCTTGATACACCAAGCCCTGAGAGGGATCAAATATTTTTTCACTCTATGCTAGTTTGCATATCACGATATTTGATCCCTCTTGGGGTTTAGTACATCCAACGTAAAGATGGTTCTCTACCGGTTGAATTCCCCCATTTAAATATTGGGGTTTAATTCCCCCATTTAAATATGCTACCTTCCACGTGAATACGATGGGTCAATACCATGTGCCATTTTTATTTTTATTAATACTAATATTAGGGTTAATAATGTTTTTTTGCATGGTATTAATAATAATCTAGCCCATGGTATTTGGCCCAGAGTATTTTTCCCATAGGTTTCACCTAAATATAACGTATTTTTTTAGTGTTCGTAAATATAAGGTGACTTATAGAGTAAATATAAAAAAATGTTTTATTTGTTTACCAATTCACTCGTTTATTTATATTTTTATTAATTTACCATACCTCATTTACAAATATGGTATTTGGCCCATAGGATTCACTTAAATAAAACCTCTTTTTTGAGCCTTCATTAGTAGAAAGAGGGTTTTGAACTAAATATAAAAAGAGGTTTTAGTTTATTTATATTTTTATTTATTTACCACACATTTTGAGTAAGTATAAAAGAGATTTTATTTGTTTACCATACCTCCACTTTATTTATATATTTATTTGTTTACAACCTTGCATGTATATAAGGTGACTTATGGAGTAAATATAAAAAATGTTTTATTTATATACCATACCTTTCATTTATTTATATTTTTATTAATTTACCATATTTCTTTTATAAATATGGTATTTGGCCCATAGGATTCACTTAAATAAAACCTATTCTTGAAAATTAGGGGGAATGGAAGGTTGTATCTCCTAATTTCAAGGGCTAAATTTACCTTTTTTACCCTCTCCCTTAAAATAAGGTGGGCTATTTGAGGTAATTTGTAAAAATGTACTATCATACAAAATATTCGCCCACTAAAAATTTAAAACCCCTTAATTTCGCCTAAGGGCGAAAATTCACCCCCAAAATTTTCCATGCTCAGGGTTTTAAGAGAAGTACTTTCTGACATTCAATGCAAAGTTATGAACATTGAAGTTTAGCATAACGGTCCATTAAGTGGTCATTTATTAAAAACGATTATGATTAGTGTAAAGGACTATTTGACGCAAGTTGATATCTTTTGATGTGATTTAGAATTAAAGACCTCCCGTCACCTTATTTTAGTCCTTCTATTGATTATTTTTGTATTAACTATCATCTTTATCATATTTTTGCTCTCTACTTGCAACTTTTAGGAAGAACACACAGAACGTAATACACAAAGAAATGGGAAAGAAAGGCAAGGATCCTGCATCTGAGAAGATAGAAATGACCCCATTATTTACATACACTACATGTAGTTGGGACACAAGGATATCTATGTGGGAAGTTATGTATCAGTTGTTAGAGGACGAACAACCGAGAATTATGGAAGTTACAGTTACAGGGGATGGACGGTACTCTTCTGAAGCATCCCTAACTGAACTTGCATGCTCGTTTCTACACCGCATTGCAGCGAGGCCAAAGATACTCCCCATGCACTGACATAATGAAATGGATTATAGATAACACAAACATATTCGACAGAGACTTCAGGACGCCTAGCTAGGAAGTCATGGGGTCATTTACTCCAAACAATTTGAGGCATATGTACCACTTATTAGAACTCTAGGCCAGCTACAATAAGAAATTTGTTGAGAAGTTCTCCAAGGAGAATGAAGACTTGGTAGAATGCACAAAGCACCGGTCAAACAATGAGGAAAGACTAAAAAGGGATAAAAATGGTATGTGCGCCACTGGCTCTCTTTGTTATCCTTACTATTTTGCTGCTGCAATGTTATGTAGACTGTTTGAGAAACCAGACATCAACAAGTTTTCATCAGAATGGTTACCTCTAGTAGATGTGGCTATCAATGCCACAATAATGAATTGAGCCCAAATCCTGTCAGATAATTTAGCCACTGCAATTTTAGAATACAGAAGAAAGATAAGCATTGCTTCGAGGGTTTACCCTCCATTCTTTTTGAGCACCTATGTTATGGACGCTATTTGTTTTGTTTCCGAATTTCCGATTATGGGATGGTAGTGGATGGTGCAAAATTCACTTCCTATTCAGATTTATCACAAAGTCATGTGGGAATCAAATTTTATGCCACATTTCTTCAAAATTTGTCACTGAGTTATACTCCTGATCCATAAAAAGATCTACAACAGAGATGCCCCAAGGTTTTCCCAAGAAGCTGAGGTGGATATTATCTTCATGGCAAGATGGTTTGGGGAAGAACTGTTCACTTATATCAGAGTGTTTGGCAGCATTGTTGCACCCCATGTGCTACCTTATTACGTCCCAGATAAATTGATGGCTAGGGAGATAGCTTATTGTTTGGTCAATTTAGTGTGTCCTAAATTTCTATATAAATTGTCAATCCAGGAGTCGTAAACTGTTGAAGTGAAGTGCAATATCTATGCAAGATAACCATTTTCTTATTTATTTGTCGTTTTTAGTTTTTTTTTAATTTGTTTTTGGATTTATCTTCTTGTTGATTCCCTAATGTGAGATGGTAATTCTAATAATCAAGTATGGACAAAAGTATTCAAGTTAATGGTGGCCTTTAGAATAATTTCCAAACTTCAAAGTGTTCCAAAGGTTTTCAAACTTTCAATGATGAAATCAAGATATGCCTAGATTCTAATTAGACAAAATAGTGAACTAGTGACTATGAAACCTAGTATCCTTGCTGCTGTAAAAAAAAAGGAAAAGATTGAATTCAAAGCAATTCAAAAACTGTAAGCAATGTAAACTAAATCATATCATATTAACTCATTTTTGACCCCTCACCATTCGAATCGCTCTGGCTATAGGAGGTAATCATACACAAATTGAGTAATCTGATATCTAAATTGCATAAAATAAAACTAAGATTAAACTACACATTCATCCTACAGTCCCTCACCATTTGACTTGCTCTGGCTATAGGAGGTAACCGAGAATGATACGAGTAATCTAATCACTAATTTGAAAAAGTAAATAAAATAGTATCAAACTATACATTCACACTCAATCCCTCACCATTCGAATCGCTCTGGCTATATGAGGTAACTGAAGAATGATATGAATAGTCTAATATCTATCTTGTAGAAAAGTAAATGAACAAAGAAAAACTAAAGAAATAAACAGTGCTGGAATTAAGAAAACAAATCAACAAAAGGACAAGATAATTCCATCATGTCATTAGTCATCAAAAACTATATGCACTGCCCGGGCTTTCTATTAGAACCTGAAATGCAAACACTAATCAATTAACAATCAATTAAAAGCATAAAAGAAGCTATGGACAACAAATAACATAAATACCATGAGAAAGATAATATATACAACAAACATCTATGGCACCAAGAGCGTAAAATGAAGAAAAACATAAAGCTATACAACAACTATAGGACCTTGGTGTATAGGGGCCCTCTGCAACCTCGACCAATCAGAACCAATCACGGATTTGGACTCAAAATCAGTGTCTTCTCATATATTGCAATACAATCATAAAATAAAAACCAAGTCTCGGCTCGATGGCTGATAAAAACAGTCAATATTACATATCATCAATTAGCCTATACGCATATGAAGATGCTTTATTTATAGAAGGAAATACATAACTAATTCCTAAGGTCTATGCTGGTAGACAGACATGTAAAAGACCATAATCGGAAATTTAGCAGCATGGTAGCCGTGGGAAGTAAATCCAAGGAGGTGGTTTGTTGGATTTGGTCCACGGGCAGTCCCTAGGTGTTAGCACACCTCCTAAAACTCAGGATCTTGCCACGCAATCCTCCTCATGATGAAAACAGAGTCGTGCCACCGCAAAACTCCTTGTGTTGACCACCGTTTGACTGACTTTGACCGCGGGCTTCTGTGGATGATTTGGCTGAACCAAGGGGACACGTTCCATGTCCATGTCCTTTGTAGCTTGCTCATGTGGTTGAGTTCTTCAATAGACACTTGTAGCATAGAGTTTAACAAAAAGGCTGCGTAAACTGATTCTGGCTGCGGAAAATGACAGATTTCGCAGCTGATTGAACAAAAATCTAAATCGAACAACAGTCACAAAACATAGTTAGGAAACCATTTATATGCTCATTTTAAACTAATATACAATGATTTGATAGCTTGGAGGTTCAGGTAACTGGAGAAAAAGGCTAAAAAGGTATGTAGGGAAGATGTAAGTTTGGGACTCAACATACCCCCACTGTGAAGGTGTTGCATGTCCTCATGCAACCAAAATTTAGTCATCTCCCTTTAGTTTATGTATTCTGAAGCCTCTGCTAATACATCCAGTCCTCTCCTCTTCTTTCTTGGTGCTACCACCATCCTGGGTTTCCTTATCAAACATCTAAACTTGAGATTGATTAATTCCCTGCTCAACTTTCTGCACTTCTTCTTTAGTTTCTTGTTCTTCTTCTGCCACAGACCCATATGTAACATGGTATTATCATGAATAATTTTGTCCACTTTTCTTTGCTCCTTTAATGCCTCGTTTTATTGTTTAATGTGCCTGTTTAAAACCTCCAATTCAAACACTTCTTGTTTCAAAGATTGAACTTGTGCATCTTGTGTTATGTGAGGCAGAATGGATGGTGTGCTCGGGCCTGCAGTTGTCTTCTCTAAAGATTCGAGGTAATCATACACCTCTTTCTATTTTGGATCGATTTTAGGTGTTTTCCTCGGGCTGGCTTCAAAGTCTTGTTGAGGAGGAGGACTGTCTTCTAGTTCTGGCCGAGAAGGGCTTACATCAACATCTGAAGGGCGGCTTCAATATTTAGTAGAGGATGAGGTGGACTATGGCCAGCTTGAGGTTTCTCAGGTGTTTCCCCACCCAAGTCAATGAAGTGAGGTCCTTTTACTTGTGTTCTCCTCCACTTTCCTTTGAGTCTGCTGCTTCTTCTTAAGTACTGTGGGCTAGTACTTTCTTATTCCATAATTTGTTTCCCTTTTTCTTCCTTCTTAGTTGTGGCAGCTTGTTTTTGGAGATGCACTAGTCTTTCATATAACACTTGATAGTATTCCTATATAGATGGTTCTGGTGATTGGTGAACATCTTGTAAGTTCCTCTTTCCCTTCAATTTTCTCTGCTTTTTGTCCTTAGTTCTTTCCTCCTTTTCTTTTTGACCAATTTCTTTAGTTTTACCAATAGGAGAGTCTTGGGTTATGGCACTTTTTCCTTTTCTCATACTCCTTCTTGGTGCCTTTGGTGTACTGCTTCCTGGTGCTTCAGATTACTCTTGAAAATAGTTTCTCACTAGAAACTGTTCCCAAGTATCTTTGTTTTTCTTCAACTGATCTTCAACTAGAATCCTCACGAGTCCATGATGATATAAATGAGGTTCTATGTCTCCTATGTTCTTTTGGACTGTGGTGCTCATCTTTTTCAAACTCAATAGAAAGAAATAGGGCAGATTAAGAGTTTGTTTCTCTAAAACGTTCATCAATAGCCTAGTGTGATACATGTACATCGTCCCAAATCGGCCTTCACAAGTGATAAACTTTTGAATGATTAATAGTAAGCTGGCCCATTCTTCTTTTAATGCATGAACAAGAATCCCTCTTGTAAATACAGTAACACCCATACATGGGTTATGTAATATAACTCTCCGTGTCTGTTCGTCCAAACTTTTGTTTTTAAACCAACGCTCACCTTCTTGGGGCAAATCTGTAGCAGTTGCAATTGAGGCTTCAGTGACCGTGAACTTCAGGTCTCCAATCTCCACCACCTAGTCATTGAAAGACCTTGCAAAGGCTTTCGTTACTTCCTTATTATGGCCTTTGAATTTCTAGATGAAACAGAGCCATTTAGCTTTCTTCAGCAATTCTTTTGCCTGAGGGTACCCTTCTAAAAATTTAAGCCCTTCTAGCTCTGCCCTTAGTAACCGTCCCATCTTTTCCCTTGTTTAAAATTCTCTCTGGAGTTCAACTACGTATGAGGGTTTTATCAGAGGTAAGATGGCTATGTTGTAAGGTTTGTGGAAGAACGATGGCCGAAAATGGAAGATGGATATGGGAATTGGGGTGTTCAAGAACTGTAAGTGGAAACAGAGGATGAGTAGCCGAGATGAAATGGAGATGTATGCTAACAAGGTGCAGCTTTAATACAAGTGAAATGGCGTCGAAATTTTGAATTGAACAGTTGCGTGAGAGACGTTATACATTGATAAAATGACTACACAAAGTACGGTGGAGAGGAGCAGTATTTACATAGGTCACGTCTCATGAATACAAGTGGAGTGTGGAAGTGCAACCATCTATAAGTTGAACCCAAAAAATAATCATGAGACCGTTTAGGGAGTAAATGTATGGTTTATGGAGTAAGATCGTGGAATGGTAGTGGAGATATCGTAATAATCATTGCACATAGTGAGCTTTAAGGTTCAATAACTATGCAAAATTGTGCCTTTAATTTCTATTTGAAAGAAATTTTTGCCCATACCTTGGAATCCTTGTCTTTCTTGTCCATTAGCCCTTACTCAATTGCTCCTTATTGATGTCTGTAGATGCTCCATGTACATGTCTTCATAGCATATGCTTAGTCATACCTGCATTTTCATTTTATTGCACTAACATCTTGACTATAAATTTGAAAAACAGAGTGGTGGATACGAAAATTGCTTCTAACTACGGAAACTGATTCCAGCTGCGGAAACTTGGCACAACAACCACTTAGCTAAATAGAGATAGTTAGACAATAACTATCTGAATGGAAATGATCATGGGGAAAAAAACTTTTATTGATGAAATGAAATGGATGGGATGGAGTGAAATGAAGTGAGTGGAGTGAAAATGGAAATGAAATGAAGTGGGATGAAGTGAGTGGAGTGAGATGGAAATGAGAAAGAAAGAAAGATTTTTTTTTTTTTTGGAAAATATAGAGTGTCAAGTGTCCCTGATTTTCACTCTACATTTTCTGTATAAGACTGCCAATCAGAGATTGGTTTTCAGGCTTATACAATTTTTT
>APFE031206837.1:579-23029 GCA_000404065.3 Pinus taeda
TAATCAATTGACCTTGTTCCTTTAGGTAGTGAAGCAACACTTTTAGGGACTTAGGAGCCCTCATTTTATGGACATTTATGATTGGGGTTGAAGTGCCCAAAAATTTCTATAACAAATATGTATGAATAAATGCTAAGTTTATAGAGTGAAAAACTTAGGCATGGGGAAATGAAAGGATAGCAAGTTATGAAGTTTTGGGAAACTTAGCATAATGGAATAAAAACATTTTACACAAGAAATGTGGCTTGTTTTACCTAGGTGAAAACAAAGTTTCACTTAGTATTTTCCATGAAATGAAGTGGACTAAGGGCAGTGAGCATATCTCATTGTCCTTGGGGGGATGTTAGTAAGTGTTCTTGCAAAAATGAGGAGGGAAATTAGTCATGCTCCATTTGTTTTGAAACCACCTTGCCATTGCACATTATGATATTTCATGAGATGAAACTTATTTCAAAGGACAAAATTTCTCATAAACCTGCTTCTGCAACATCAAAACTTCCTACCCAGCCTAATACACCTAACTTTTTTTCTTCATTTTTGTTGGGTGCATTTGAATTAGCAAACCCTGATTCTCTTCTTTTCTTTTAGCTGCCCTCCTATCTAAATATACCCTTATCTCTTCCAAGGACCCAGATTATGTGTTTGGGCTCCTTTGCTTCTCTACCTATCTACTCATCTTCCAAGCTTGAACTATTTGGACAGACCTTTATTCTCCATTCTAAGACAAGTAAATTCAAACATGATCTTTGGCCAGTATTGAACTGTCTGGCTATTCATCAATTGTGGCAACAATCAACCACCTGCACACAATGAAATTTTTCAAAAATGGAAGAGTAGTGGCATTTGAACTAGCACACTTTCCTGGTCTTTTGGTTTGGGGTTCATTTCTATTATTTTTCTCTTGACCATTCTTTTCTTTTTGCCCTTTGATTTTTCTTTTAGGGCATACCCTCTTTTCATTTTTTAATTTTCTTCATTTGTTTACAAAATATGGAACCTTTGCAGCATGGAAAGGATGAACATATTTGGAATTTCTTCAGTCAATCATGAAAAATGAAACCTATTGGTATAGGAACCTAACATAGATGATGCTTACCTTCAACAATCAGTTGAACTAGCTGGCCTCACTGCTGCTGCCTTTGAAATTTCTTCACAATCTTCAAATAATGTAAATACACCTTCATTTACTACCACCTTACCCATTGTATCCACCACAGTCCATTCCCCTAAACCAGTCATTCATCAGCTTCCTATCCAACCAAACTCATCATCCTCATCTAGTTCATCTCCATCTTTTTTAAGCCCATCCTCAAGTACCAACACTTTACCCCCTAGTCAAGCTAGAATATCAGCCATGGTAGACAAATATGCACCTTTGGTTTTACCAACAGAACTCCATGGCATGCCCCAATATTATCAAAGAAAAATATTTTTGTTTGATGCTACTATTCAGTATACTGCCGAACAGCATGTGAAAAAAAAGACTGACTATTTTGAGATGCATGAGATTGATGAGTCTGATATCCAAATGACGTTGTTTGCCCAAACATTAAATGGGGATGTTAAGAAATGGTTCAAAGCTTTACCTGCTAATCCTATTGTAGACTTAGCTACTTTTCATAGATTGCTTATTGATAGATGGGAGAGAAAGAAAAACCCTCTGCAAATACTTTCTAAATATGATAACATTAGAAGAGCTCCTAATAAGTCAGTTCAGGATTATTGTACTAGGTTCAATAGCATCTACAATGTCGTCCTTCCTAATCTTAAGCCTCCCCCAGACCTAGCATTAATCAAATTCCCTGATGGTTTTGACACTGATATGTCATACCAATTAAGAGAAAGAAATATTGAAACATTGGAACAAATGCAAAGTAATGTTTCTAGTGTATAAGCCAATCTATTAGCTAAGAAAGCTACAATGGGAAATGAAAAAAGAGTTTTCATTAAAGAGGAAACTTCAACTTCTGATGGTAAAATAGATAGTTTAGCAAAGAGTGTAGAAAGAATAATGTATAGATTAGAAAACATGGAAAGAAAAACTCAGTGGGAGAATCAACATCCACCCCTAATAAGAAACCCGAACTTCAGGAAGAATCCTAATACTGCAAAGAATGTTATACCAGATCAGCGTATTAGACCACCCTTCCAGGAAAACTATGTTGAGGGTTCACAGAGCCATGAAGGAGAGGATGACACCCAGATAAACATATTAGGAATAAAAAATGAAGATGATGTTTTTCTTACTCAGGAAGAACAGGAATTGTACATGCTGCAACAATTGTAATTAGAATCTGGAGAGTCCTTTGACTTTAAACAGTGCTATGAATCTGCCATATATGAGGTTCACAAACAATATAGCCTAAGAAGTAAAAAAGAATAATGAAACTCCAACTAAGAGATCAATCTAGACCCAAACTAAAAGGATAATAGAAGCTCTTGTAACGAAAGTCCTACAAATCCTCCCAAGGGGAACTCAAGAGACTTCTAGCCCAAAAATTGTAGATATAACTTCACCTAAAACTCAAACTGAAATAGTTACTCAAAACATTCCAAATAAGAGAATTCAGAACAAAACTACTGAAACACAAATCGAAGTGCCTAATACTAACAAAGAAGATAAAAGCACACAGACCACATTCCCTAAGGAAGATCTCATCTAATCAAGCAATATTCAATTGCCTTTCAACATTAAAACTAAGATAGAAAAATTGAAAATATCAGTCCCTTTGACTAAGCTAGTGAAAAAAGAATCACATAGATCACAGATCATTTAAACATTGAATATAGGTGAAGGGGAGGATGCTTTGAATTTGAATGATGATCAACCTAAGTTATTGTTTGGCTCTGAAGTAAATGGAACCCATCATCTAGGGGGTATCCCTCCTTTCTACATTAGTTTGAACATTCATGACAAAATATTATATAATGCTATGCTAGACTCAGGGGCATCCCATAACTTAATGCCAAAGGCAATCATGGAGAGACTAAACTTATATATCACTAGACCATATAAGGACATATTTTCCTTTGACTCTATCCAAGTTAAATGCCTCGACCTAATGAAGGATTTATGTGTAACTCTAGTCCAATGCCCAACAAAGAGAATTGTGATGGACATAGTAGTTGTTGACATCCCACCCAAATATGGAATGTTTTTATCTCGCTCATGGGGATCAAAATTGTAGGGATCTTTACAATTATATATGTCATGTGCCACCATCTCTATTTTTGGTCAACAAAGAAAACTTTATAGAGAGACCTTGATGAAATACATGGTGAGTAGTGCAGAAAAACCATGGAATTTCTCTATATACTTCGTGCATTCTGATATGAACTCTTTCATCTTGTATAATTCAAACCATGACAAAAGGGAAATCACATCTATAGAACAAAAATACAAAACACCTGACAGTGAAAATATTTTTCTTGAATCACTATGGCATTTGGATTTTGATGGATCTATGAATAGACTAGGAGCAGGTGCAGAATTGTGGATTCACAATATGGAGAATAATCATTCTAAAGGTCATGCATTTAGGTTAAATTTTAAATGCACAAATAACATGGCAGAATATGAAGCTCTAATCTTAGGATTACAAATGGTTAGAAAACTTGGAGCCAAGAGAGTTTCTATAATGGGAGAGTCGGAATTGATTATTAAACAAATCAAAGGTCAATACTCTATAAATAATCCTAGATTGAGCCAATATAAAGAGATTGTCCTATATTTGATCAAAGACTTTCTAGAAACAGACTTTGCTGCCATTCCTAGGAAACAGATTATGCAAGCCCACAGTCTGGCCACTTTTGCTAGTACCTGCAAATTGCCTTTTCATGCCAACCACCACTACACTACAGAAGTGAGACATAGACCTGTCATACCTGAAAATTTGAAATACTGGCATATTTTCTCACAGGATCCTCAAATTTATGATTTCATGAATGTTGAAGGTGAGTTTCAGAATTTTAATATAGATACAGATTGTACATTAGACAATGACATAGATAGTGGGATAGATGTAAATATTTTAGATATAGTTAAACCCACTAATTTTACTAAACTAGAAATAGATAACTTAGAAAATGTAGAAATAGAAGAAATAATGAATGATGATCCTGAAATTCTAAATTTTAAAAATATTTTTTTGCCTAAGGGATTAGTCCCCTTATAATATTTGTTTGATTCAAATGATGTAGCTAGGAAATCAAAAATGGAGCCTTTAAGAGCAGATATAGAAGAATGTAACATAGGAACTGAAGAAAGACCTAAGTTCATAAAAATATCAAAAGCCCTACCTCCAGATGAAAAGGTAAAATACATAAATCTGTTTAAAGAGTTTCAAGATGTATTTGTCTGGAGTTATGAAGACCTGAAGTTTTATAACACTGGCATAATTCAACACAAAATACCTATCAAAGAAGATCATAAACCTTTTAAACAGAAACTTAGGAGAATTAATCCAGTTCTGATGCCGTCTATTGAGAAGCAAGTAAAGAGAATGTATGATGCCCAAATTATAGCTCCCATAAGATATTTAGATTGGGTCTCAAACTTAGTCACTACTAGGAAGAAAATAGGAGAAATCAAACTCTGTGTTGATTTTAGAAATATGAACAAAGTCCCATTAAAAGATAACTATCCTCTCCCAAAAATGGATCATATTCTTCAAAGGGTAGTAGGTTCATCCGGAATTTCGTTGCTTGATGGATTCTCTGGATACAACCAAATCTTAGTTCAACCAGAGGACCAAGAAAAAACTACATTTACTACTCCTTGGGGTACTTCATGTATTTGAAAATGCCCGTTGGATTAATGAATACAGGACTAACATTTCAAAGAGTTATGGATATAGCTTTTGCTAAAGAAATCCATGACTTCCTGGTTGTTTACCAAGATGACATCACAGTATTTTCCAAATATGATAATGAACATCTAGATCACCTGAGAAGAGTCTTTATTAAATGCAGAAAATTTGGTATTTCCTTGAATCCCAAAAAGACACTCTTTGGTATAGAAGAAGGTAAACTATTGGGACATATAATATCTAAATATGGAATTAGAATAGATCCTGGTAGAATAGAGGCAATATTGACCATCACCCATCCTAGAAACATCAAAGAATTACAATCATTTTTAGGCAAAATAAATTTTCTTAGGAGATTCATTTCAAATTTAGAAGAATTGATTAGAGAACTAAATAACATGTTAAGAAAAGATTCAGCACTTAAATGGACAGTGGAAGCTAAACAATCTTTTGAGGCCATCAAACAAGCCCTTACTAAAACTCCAGCCCTTATAAGTCCTAACTTTCAAAAAGATTTCATAATTTTTTCTTTTGCTTCAGAACATACTATTGCAGCAATCTTGTTGCAAAAGAATGATCAAGGATATGAACATCCCATTGCATTCTCCAGTAAATCATTAAGAGATGCAACACTAAAATACAACATAATGGAAAAATAGGCATTAGCTTTAGTGAAAGCTATTAAAGATTTTAGAGTATACATCTTGTATTCACACATTATTTCTTATGTTCCAAATTCAGTAGTAAAGGACATTTTGACACAAAATGGGCCTGAAGGGAAGAGAGGCAAATGGATTGCCATTATTTTTTAATATGAAATAGAAATAAAGCATGCAAAACTTATCAAAGGCCAAGGTTTAGCCAAACTCATGGCTGAAGTGAACTGTCAGGCCCTAGATATAAATATCATTGGTGCTCTAGATGATCAGGAAGAGATGGCGACTCCATAGATCAATGAAACTTTTACAGATTCACCTTGGTGTGTAGATATCATATTTGTCTTACTAAAATTACAAGCTCCGACTGGTTTATCTATAACTAAAGCTAGATTTTTGAAAATGAAATCAATGAAATATTGTATCATAGATAATGCTTTATTTTCGAAAGATAATGGTGGTATTCTATTAAACTGTTTACTGAAAGATGAAACTGATAAAATTGTGCAAGAATTTCATGCAGGAGATTGTGGAGGACACTTGTATTGGAAAAATACTGTTGGCAAAATTCTGAGGGTTGGTTTTTATTGGCCCACTCTTTTTGCAAATGTTAAGAAAAATGTGACCTCCTATCATAAATGTAAGATATTTGAGGGAAAAAGAAAGCTTTTACCTTTACCTCTCAAACCCATCTCTACAGAAGTGTCATTTCAACAATGGGGTTTATACTTCATTGGAGAAATACACCCAACCTCCTCAGCTTGGCATAAATGGATTTTGACAGCCACTGATTACTTCACCAAATGGATAGAAGTCATCCCTTCTAGACAAGACACAGACTCTGTAATTATCTCATTCCTAGAAAACAATATCCTGTCAAGATTTGGATGCCCCAAAACCTCATTACTAATAATGAAGTTGCTTTTAAATCCAAGAAAATGGTAGACTTTTGTAACAAATATCACATCACCCTTGGCCATTCCACTGCCTATTACCCTCAAGGTAATGGACTTGCAGAATCCTCTAATAAAATCCTTGTCAATAACATTAAGAAATTACTGGAAGACAACAAAAAGGCACGGAACAAAAAGTTGGTCAATGCCTTATGGCCAGACAGACTAACTACCAAAAAGTCCATTGGTACATCTCCTTATCAGTTAGCATATGGAATGGAGTGCCAGTGATGAATATCATCCAGGAGTTGCAGGTAGAACAAAATGATATCCAGAGGAGCATAAATCAAACAATACACTTGTAGCAAACCAGAGAAGAAGTCTATGTCAAATCTCAAGTAATCGAGGATAAAATCAAAAAAAAAATTGATAAAAAGACTAAAGCTGATGATTTTTACATAGGTGAAAAAGTAATTAAATGGGATTCAAGAAGAGAAGATAAGGGAAAACATGGCAAATTTGACTTCCTGTGGCAAAGCCCTTATGTCATTTATGGTTACAGAGGTAAAAATGAATTTTTCTTGAGAGAGATAGATGGATCGATCTAACAAGAGGACTTGTCAATGGTAGAATGTTGAAGCAATACTTTTCCACAAATTAACAATAGTTCACTTTACTTTACTAATTTTATATAACATTGTAGGGTTTAGATTGGATTGGATGGTAATCTTTTGAATTTGAAGCCTGGAGAGAAGGCCCTGAGCTTTGAAGGGTTCACCATCATAAGTATGAATAAAGAAAAATCACAGAAGAACCATTTACATGGTAACTTTAGTCATAGATTCAAAGGCTACTGATCTTAAAGTTCTTGACATTTCACCGGGAAATGCCATGCCCATGTGGAGCCACTATTAGGGTTCTATAATAATAGGATTCATAATTTTGAATTGGCTATGGTTAGTCTTGTAATATTGTACATACTTTTTCTTTCTGCAAAATGTTTTCCATATTAAAAATTAAAAATATGTAAAGAGGGTATGTCCTAAAAGAATAATCAAAGGACAAAAAGAAAGAGAAAAGATAAAAAAAAAAAAAACAAAACAAAACAAAACAAAACAAAACAAAAAAAACAAAAAAAAAGTGAAAAATATGAACCCCAAAAAAAGAAATAAAACAAATCATGAAAGTGTGAAAATTCAAATGCCACTACTTTTTACTTTACTATGAAAAATAAGGTTGTGTGTAGTTTGTCATAAATGCCACAATAGATGATGGTCAAATAGCTTAATCTTGACTCATTCATGTTTTAAATTTCATGTTGATAGATAGAGAATAAAGATCTAGCCAAACTGTTTAACCTTGGTAGATCAGTATTTAGGTAGAGAATAAAAATGTGCTCATCAACTTAATCTTAAGCATTGGAAGTTATAAGGATAGAATTAGATAGTTTTCTTGTCAAAAGAAAAGGAAATAAAGGGTCTGCTAGCTCAATGCACCCAATAAAGTGAAGAAAAAATGTTAGGATAAATAAAGAGTACGTAGAAGAAAGGTTACAAATTTACAAGGTTGCTCAGTCAAAAGCACATTTATCATGCTTAATCATATGTTTCATGTGCAGGAGCATTTATGAGAGTGAAAAGATATTCACAAGCTTGTTTGATTAATTTCCCCTCATTTCATTTCACCCCCACATACTTACTTACTAATTTCACCATTATCCCATTATTTCTTATAAAATACCTTTTCACCCCTCATTCTGACCCTTACCCCATGGTTTCACACATTCCCCTAGGAATTACCCTGCAAAAATCATCCCCTACCCAAAACCCCTTTTCCCTAGTGTGAAACCCATTTCCCATTGCAAATATTACTTTCCCCGCTTATTAATTTCTTTATTTCCCTTCAAAACCCATAAAAACCCCCTTATCCTAAGTTTTTATCCCCTCGCATAAGTTAACTAACTCCACGCTTCATATTTCTCCGATAAACCCTTTTAACCCACCAACCCTTGGTGTAGTTAAAAAACCCCGCCACAATAAACCCTAGTCCCACTCCATTAAACCCGCAACTCATATTAAACCCCAACTTTATTGTCTTAATTTATTACAATTGTTTGTAATTAAATCTTGGGACCCACAAATCCTGGTCCCTATTCCCTCCGTGCAGGTCAACCACACGACAGTTGTCTGGTCTCCCACCCCCAGATCCGACAGTGCGCATCCATATTGTGCACGTTCACTGTCCAATGGTTAGTAGCACACGAGATTTGTGGTTTTGCCTGGGCACTGTTCTACTACGTGGCAGCCCTAGGCTAGATCGTCTGCTCGCAAAGAAATACCACCTGCCCTCCAAAAGTGGTGCAATGGCCCAAAAAACCGCCTCCCTGCCAAGACAAAAAATCATCCACTTTCATTTGTATTCTGCGCCAAAATGTAACCGTTGTTGATTAAAAGGCCAGAGAAGCCCCATTTCACCCTTTTCACTCATTTTCATTGTGAATACCACTCAAGCCATTCTACGACACCCTGAACCTCGCAACCAAACTTGACCATTGTCTGTTGTCCGAAGAAGCTCCGGACACCCAATTCGAGCATCCAATTCACAGTTGAAGCCATTGTACCCTCTTCATTCAAAATTGAAACCAGTTTGCAGCCCATACTACCAAATTCTAGGTATTCTTGGGAAAACCAGAATGACTCTTTAATTTGAAAGCGTACAATCCAATTAAAAGATTAATTAATTGAAATTAATTAATATTTGTCTAAATTGAAGAGTAATTCACTATAAATACCCAAAGCCCTTATTTTTAAAATTGTAATTACCCTCGCACTGGACCAGAGCTCCCAAACCTTACTTCTACAACAATTACAAGCCTAATTCATACCTCTACTCCTAAATATGGCTTCCCAGACCTCTCTAGACATGAGACCCCTGTCAACCCTTCACCTGGACATCGACCATTTGGTATTAGTAGACAGAGATTTTTTAATAAAAGATATTGCTTCACCAGCTTACCTCCTAAAGCTACACTGCTGGAGCAAGGATAAATTCCTAAACCAAAACGATGACATCCACCTTTGGGAATCCAATTTACCCAAGTATTTATTCCCAGAAGTGCACCCATTCGTTTATATCATACATTTTTACCATGCCTACTATATTTCTAGACAAAGAGCTATTTTTTACCCTAACCAACAACTGTTATTCACCATCACTATAGAATCCATCAACCAAATGCTACAGGTCCAACCCTACCCAAATGAAACCCCACTATCTATTAATGACTCGTTATACCTAGATGTAAAATAAGACTTGGCCAAAATAGCACAAATTTTCCAAACCTTCATCATAGAAGACCACCATACTCCCACAGATAGTCCACCTTATGCTGCCACCATTTTTTCAGAGAGAGGCAGATAGATAATTACCATGCTCTCTTACATCCTAGGATATACCTTAGATTAGCATGTGGATGAAGTTGTCTTGGCCTTTCTTTCCATTTTTAGCCTAGGCAAGCCTCCTACTGTCATCTACAACTATGCTCAGTTCATTGCAAACAAGATGCATGAACAGTGCACAAGACTCCCAAATGAAAGAGTTTTCAAGTACTCTTCAGTGTTATTTCACATGTTTTTGTATTATCAAGCAGATAAATTCCCTGTCTGCATCCAGAAGTTGGATGCCAAGGGGAAAGAGAGGTTAGTTATTTATTGAACACTTTTGATCCAGAAATACTCCACAACATTCACCTATAAGGACTTCATAGATTCATTTTTCCACCAGTCATGAACATGCTCATGAGTACCCCTCAACCCAAAATCATCCAAGAAATTGAAAGGGTGTTATAGTTGGCCAAGAACATCAAGGTGGGAGACTAGTATCTCTACCAGAATCACACAAAAATTAGAGTTTATGAATATTTTAGGCAGATCATCAATTCAGATGAATTAAACTTCCTAGTAGCTAGGAAGAAGACCCATTTTAAAATGAAAAACCAATTGAGCCCCTTCATATGTAATAACAAAGAAGCTGGACCTAAGGCTGACAAGATATTGCATGACATGAAATTCAGAAACCACTTTATGTGGCAGTATGACCCTCATGGGGTCATAAATAAGTTAAGGCTCAAGGTCAAATTGGGAGCTTTCATCCACCATCATAGACCTGATATTGAACAGTTTTCCAATCAATCAGAATGGTTGGAAAACACATTGATTGACATGGATATCATAGTAGTGGATGTAGAAAACACACTATTTGACGTTGAAAAGAAAATTGATCAAAGTTCTTTCCTATAGGTTCCAGAACTAGGGGAACCAATGAATAATCCTCCTGTTTTACAAACCCCAGCCGATGAGGAAAGGAATCCAAAGAGAAATAGGGATTAGGGTTCCAGTTCGGCCATGGATACCGCAGACGAGCATTTTGAGCTCAGAAAAAGGCCCAAGCTAAATCCTGTGTTTGAACAGGAAGAAAACATTGATTTAGTGGAAATCATTGACAATGAAACAATGGGTGAAAGAAGTAAAGCAACAGTTGCTTCAGGTGAAACACAACAGCCATCAACCTCTAACACTCAAATGATTGAGAGACAACTAAGTGTTGAGGTTTCCTCCTTCACCAGGCCAATAGATAAAGAAAAGGGAATTAAGGATAGGTACAAGGAGATGAATATGAGAAATGAGAAGTTGAAGATTGAAACATATGCCCAATACTTCAAGCACACACCAGCCAACCAGAGCAGATTGATATTAGCTTTTAACATCAAAGAAGGAAAGATGCAGGTTTCATTCATGCAACCAACTATTTAGTAGCCAAAGACCTTAGCTGATTACAGAAAGACTAATTTTGAGGTGTTGGCCAAGGATGTTCATCCCATTGACTATATAGAATTTTACAAATAGGTTGGAGAGATAATCTACTCCACCCTAATAGGAAAGTCCATGGCTACACACAGGCTGTAGGGTTCACTAGACAACATTACAACCCAATATAAATTGGAGAAGGCCTCCTCACAGGCCAAGGACAACAGAATCAAGTCATTCGAGGACTTGATAATTGAGCTAGGACATGATCCAAGTGAAATCAAAGATGCTGAAAAGTTGATCAAGAAGAAGAATCAGGATATAGCAACTCTTAGGAAAGAACTAAAGCTACCTCATTCAGAACACCCACAAACAAAAGAGGTCCTAAAGAGCCAAACAAATCATGAGGAGATGATGGACTTGATGCTTCAATTGAATGATCAACTGAAGGAAATGGAAAAGGAATTAGATAGCTTGATACATGTAACAAAAGTTGGTCTAGACTGCCACTACCATTGTTATCCCAACAGTAACTACTGCAGTACCTTCCACTTTGTCAGCATCCCTAGATCCTACAGTGCCAATGGCTACAACACTGCCAACTGCTACACCGTCTACATCAGTAACAGGGTCTATAGCAACATGGTCAATAGGTGATGAGGCAAGCATATTGGTCAAGGCAATGGAAGACATGTCCATTCAAACTACTAAAATGAACAAGCTGAAGGAGAAGGTGAATAGTTTGGAGACTGACTACAAGCTTTCCAAGATTATGCACAAGGAAGAAGTGCAGAAAGAAACCAGGATGAACGAAAGAATAAAAAGCCTGGAGAAGAAAATTACATTGAAGGAACCCCTAGGTCAAGCTAAGGAACAATTGTGGGCCAATATCATTGACTCTGTCAATGATATTTGACCATCCATCCAAGTAATTGTTTAGCAGATTGACTTAATAAAACAGGCTACAGAAGCCATACAGAGAGTAAAAGTAGAACTGGGAGACATGCTAGAGGAAGTCGCAAGGATCATTCACTTACTCAACTCCAAAAATAAATATGAATTTGAAGAATTAGAGATACCTAACAGAACAGTTACAATTTTGGAAGTGAAAAGGGTCCTCACCAAGAGGAATTTAATGTTAACCCTTGAAGATAAGTGAAAAACCATGCAACTGGCTATAAACAGATTCATGGTTAAGTTTGAACTTTTGAGTCAAAAGGTTCTGCCCAATCCCTTGGTTATAAATGACAAGTTAATGACACAGGAGGATTACAATAGAAAAATTAGAGAAGTAGCCAAGGATCAAGTGAATACTTCATCCATGAAGGGGATACCTATTGGCAAGGTCTTATACCAAACTTTTGAGAACTTGTTTTACCTCTAGCATGAGGTAAAACACCTTTTTGTGAATAAGCCTACTTTTACCAAGCACACAAAGGCAGATAGGATTTATAGGAAGATGATAAATATCCAATTACCAGATGATGAAACATGGGAAAAAATAAATGACTTACTGTAGAAATACACAATCAAAATGTAAAAATATACAATAAGATTGAAAAGCATTGTAAAAGGATAAATGACAGGTCAGCCAGGTCAAAGTGTATCAGGTGAAAGTGTATCAGTTGAAAGGTTAAAGTAAATAGAACATCCAGCATGAAGACAAAACAAAAAAGCAGATATTAAAAGGAAACATATCAAAGATTAAAGATAGCACAGCCTAATAAACATGGACATTAAACAACAGTGCAATAGTTGTCTCTATCTTCTTGCACAAAGATATTTCTTTCTCCTAGATTAGTTCCCAAGACAGTTTGGGATATTTTTTAGATTATTTTTGTATAAATACTTCATAATTCAAAGTATTGAGTGTGGATTTCTATACATTTGTAAAGTTATTTTGATCATAAACCTGAGGGTTATTGTACCAATTTTTCAAGTCAAGCAGACTGGACCAAGTAATAAAGAGATTGCATTATAGGATTATGTGTTGAGCTATTACAGTGAAGTATTTTCTTTGTCAAATTTCTTATTTTCTTATGTTTTTCACAAACTTAAATTTTATCTAAAGTTTAATGAATTAACTGGAAGTTTATCTCAAAATTTGTTTAAGTACACTCTGTTTTGAACAGTTTATCATTTACATGTTTTCTTATGATATCTGGATCTGAGAATCCTTAATTGCTCTCCCATCCTGGTTTACCTCTTTCACTTTATTCATAATATGGGCTAAGGAACCCTTAATTTCTCCTTGGATCCAATTGAAAACCACTTCCCCATCCAGCCTTGAGATCTAAAGTAACTCTGTTATCTTTCCCTGTAGACACTGTTTTTAGAACTTGATCCAGTCCTGTTTGTTTGACTTTTGACCCCATAGCCCAATGGTAAAAGACACCCCTCTTCTCATCTAAGTAAGTGATCCCACCACCAAATCCAAATAAAAACCCAAGTACAATCATAACTAGCCTCAAATCAAATAACTAAACAAAGTTAAATAAAAAAGAGAGAGCCCTCTCTGAGAATTAGGAAGGCTAGATCCTAATCTCCAAAGTTGGTTTGTGGTTACCTCTAATCATTTCTTTCTCAAACACTCAAGAGAAATATTGGAGTGATAACACAGCACCTGATGGTTGAGAATGAATAACTGGAAAAGGAAATGTAGGCTTCCATGCAAGAAGAAGAACAAATCTGAGCATCAGAGCAGAACACATTTTCCACATTAGGAAATATGAGGACAGTGATACTAGTTGAAGTATCAACACTTGATGATATGTTGCAAAATCTCTATGATGGATTTGTTACTATTCATAAAGTAGTTTTCAGTGTGTATGGCCAACAACAATGGAGCAAAGTGTTTGTTCAAACTCTCAAGGAAATACATGCTACCATCTCCCATGAACAAGAGTGGACAATGCGATACAAAGGGGCCCCGCTTGACTTAGCAAAGAAGATGAAGCCACATGCAGAGGTAGAGAAAGAGAATGTCTAAATGTTGATCCAGAAATATGAACAACTCACCCCATTAATTAGTATCATATAGGCCTCATATGTTAAGTTGTACAATAGTTTGGATGTCATGGTGAGAAAGCACATGATACTATCAATTGGTTCCCATACCGAGGCTAAACCCAAGAACCAAGTCCCACTTCAGATTAATGAGTGCATGGAGTAGCTAAGACGAGAGGCCACCAAGGAAGACATGGATCCAAGCACATACAACATGCAACAGTACATCGGTGGTCCGGTCAAGGTTAACACCATGTTGCACTTGCTTCAAAATGAGTTGGATAAATGTTCAAAGACCATGTACACGGATGGAATGGAGGAAAAAGTTTGATTTCAAAAAGACACCATCAAGCAATTTGGGGACACCATCATGTAGTACGAAGCTTGGCATCAATATGTTACCGAGATAAACCAAGTGGAGGTTGTCGAGGTTATATTTCCCCAAACTTTGGGATCATAGTGTTTTGCCTTGTCAGACTATCTCTAGCCTATTTTGTCTCACATGGGTACATGTGGAAAATGTCATATTATTTGTAAATATGTTGTAAGTGAAATTCCAAGTGTCATTAGTAGAATGTGAAAGGTCATCATGTTATGTAATGATTTATTTGTAAACAATGTGAAGAGTCAAAGAGTCAAAAATGGGAATGTCAAGGGTCACCCCACCCTTTGCTATAAATAGAACCTCATAAATCATAGAATAGGCTTTTGGGTGCCAATATTTTGGCTAGGCTTAGGTTTAGAAAATTCTTGGGAGTATTGTGACAAGCCTTGGCTTCTCCATAGCATAGAGCGAGTATACTTCTTTGGAGGAGTAGGTGTTCTTGACTGTAATTTTCCACTAATGGGGCTAGTGGTCATCAATGGTGTATGTATGGATGGAAATTTCACATATAATAATAATATCAGAGCCAACATGATTTCATGCATATGTTGTTACTATAGTTGAACTATTTTGGTTGCTTTAGCAATGTATGTTGTTTAAATTATGCATTTTCTTATCAACTACTTTGTATGTAATTTTACGAATCCTATTGAATGCATATTTTTGGATTAACGAGTCACTTTAATTTGTGGACTATTCTACATTTTAGCTTGTGATGTCATTATGCTTGTGTGTTCCTTTCAAGCTACATTCTATTACAAGCTTCTAAGGGGTGCATCTCATTTTCCTCTCCATGTGTTAGAACCTTCATGCGTCACACTTGACTCTCTACAGGGTCACACACTTGCTCTCACCCAAAGTTATTGGTGGGTTCCAGTATTGGAGCAATAATGCTGCAACTCCCGGAACTCCTTTCTTTACTTTTATCAACCAGGTAGTTCGTAACAAACTTGGAAGTGACGGTGCTATATGCACAAGTACTGGCTCTTGCCACAGGCTGCTACTTGATCAGCTGGCACAAGTCCGCTAGGAGCTTAAGCCAACTTCTATGAGCTCTTAGAAGAAGCTTTTAACTGTGATGGATTAAAGCTAACTCAAAATAGGCTAATCTACTTGTAGAAAGGAGCAGAAAGCTGAAAGGAAATGCAAACCCTAGCAAACCCTAGTTTTACCAACTAACCCTATTGGTGCAAGAAAAGGGGTGAAAGCTATAGAAATGGATGCCATTGACTCTTGGAAGGTAAAGTGCATGTGAATAAGCTACTTTTGAAGTGAAATATGAAAAGGAACATCATTTTGTATTTTTTTTAGTAATCTTGTAGAATTATTATGCATGTGCTTTAATTGTTTTTGACTGTGCAGAGGTTGATTGGTGAAAGAAAATGGGGTAGATGCTTGCAAGAGGTTGGGAAGATGAGAAGAGGGCCTAAGGGGTCCCTAGCACCCTTCCAAAGAGTTTCACAATGATCAAATCTCGGAAAATTTCTCACGTGATCTTCTACAGGAAGTCTGCAGGGGTTCTACAGGATGTTCCGAAAGAGGATTTTGGAGGGTTGATGGTGGAAAAATGGTGGAAAAGTGGAAATGGAGGTTGGATGAGGATGTTAAGGGGTCTAGGACCTGCTAAATGAGGCTAAGGTGTGATTAAGGTGATTGAATTTGTTCGAGGATGGAGGGAGCAATGATGCACAAGAATGTAGAAATTAGGGCAAAGTGAGAAAATGTGGCAAATGAAGGGCAAGAATCTAAGTTAAGGGATGGAGCAGGTTGTATTGATGGAGGAAGGGTAGGCAGGGATGTATTATAGGTTATCTGCACACTATTTCTCAAAACTAATCAAAGAAAGACTAGAAAAATTAGAGATCTATCTACTTTGACCTAATTTGACCTAAAAACCATAAACATGATGAACAAAAGTTTATTGGCAGAAAATCATGTAAGATAACTGTGGAAACCAAGCAAGAAAATATCAAAGCATGTAATCACAACTGGTATCAACTTTCCTAACTAAAAATCTAACACTAGCAATTGCATGAAGAGGCAAAAACAATGTTTTTGTGGTAGCAAGTATGCCTTGGTCTCAGCTCATGGTCCCAAGGAGGGGGAGATGAGATCAAGGGTTGCTTGATGGCCTTTTTGCAGGTCTTTTCCTTTACCAAACTATCAAATCAACCTGAAGCATGAAAAACTATCTCAATCATCACAAACAACCTAAGTAACCAAGCAATATTTTAATCTAAGTAGTAGAAATTATTCTAGAAATGCAGCAAAAACATATAAAAGTACACAAAAGGAGGTACTGGAACTTGGGTTGGGCCCAACCCCAAGAGCTACAGCCTCCTAAAAGAAGCTCAGAGCTGATGCAAAGCGAAACTGATCTCCATTACTCAAAAAATAACCATGTCACAAAAATGTTTACAACAAAAGCTCGAAAATGAGCTGAAAGGTAGAGCAGCACTAAAGTGCAAAAATACAATTGTTCAAGAGCTAAACTACCAAGGCTGGAAGCCTTCCTACTTATGCACCATGAGGACCTCTAATAGCCCTCCTTAACTCAAGAGGCTCAGCTGCTCAAAACTGCAAGTAATCGGCCACTTCTCAAAGCTGCTCGGCTACCCTTGGAAATCATCTTTGGTGGGCTGCTAAACTCCGAGCTGATGGTGGACAACTTGAGGAAGGGGCCATTTGGTGCAAGAGACACCCTTCCTACTAATCCTCATCCTTGTTCCCTCGTATTTGGCTATCAACTGGCTCATAAATGCTTGACCTTGGTCCAAAAGATGTCTAAAAATCTGCAATAAGCACGTATTAGACTTCATGGTCAAGTGACTATTCTCATTCATTAAAGTAACACAAATATACTCAAAAGCATGCATAAACTATGAAGAATGGTGGATTAATTGAGAATATTAGGCAAAATGAGCCCAATAAGTTACCCATTTTTGGGGCTCATCATCACCCCCCTGCTAAATGGGTTGCTCATCCTCTGAGCAACTAATCCAGCTCATCATCTTTGATTTCTTTGACTGCCTCTCTAACATCCCAGGCTTCCGAGGTGGTGTCCTCCTCTCAGTCATGAAACCCTACTTTTCTCTCTACTTCCTCCCACTGCCTGTGCTCCTCTTCTTCTTTGACCCCTCCAGCAGTCCTAAAAGCAAGGGAGGACTGAACTTTAGACCGATCCAGTTGGCTTGTAGGTTTTGCATTGACTGTTTATAGAGTGGTACTCTCACCAAGGCCTCCCTCATCCTTGTTGGGGAGTGGTATTCTCTTATTTTCAGACTATGGGATAGTGTGTTCTATCTCCTTGTGCAAGCATGAATGCAGTTATCCCCCAACAGTCTCTCCATGTCCTCAAAGTGAGCAATGGCCTGAGCTTGTCTTTCAATGTAGCCTGGGAGAACCTGAGGGTTATTGGCCAGGTGCTGATGGGCATATATTAAAGCTGGGGGATCCTTCAGTTCTGCCTTGATCATGAGCGGCCCACTTAGCTCCCTGTTCATAATATTTCGAATCTTTGCTGCCCTCTTTTCCTCATGATTTAACCAAGAGGCCATGACCATAAGTTGTACATCTCCCAATGCAACATTGTGGTCCCACAGATTCATGTTTGGAAGGGCCAAGTTGTGTAAATAGAATTCTGACAACTTGGCCTTATCTTCTGTTGAGCTACCATCACACAAAGCCATGACTTGATGGTAATTCTGAAATGGAATGTTGCCCCTTTGGGCCAAGGTGTTAATTTGAAATTGCAACCATTGATCTTTAAGATATAAGGGATATGACTTAGCAGGTTGCCTACATTGTAAGGCTTCTACTGCCCAGTTGGCCATGCAGGCCAGTTGGGATTCTTTCTCTTGTACCTGTTGCTTTAAAAATTGTATTTCTTCTGCCACCTATGACTCCTTTTTCTGTAGCAGTTTTGTTAGTGCCTCAACCTCAGCCTGTAGCTTGTCCTCTCTCTGTTGTTCATCAGATGTTTCCTTGTCTACTAGAGGCCCTTCTTGTTGTTGTTGTTCTCCCAAAATGGATGGCCTGTCTTCCTTATGACTTCCTTGTAGTTGTAATTGTTGTTTAGCAGCTCATTCTCCTCCTGTAGTTTAGCCCTTTGACTGCTTTCCACATGCCTCACCATGGCCAATTCTTTTCTTGATTCCTTGAGTTGTTCTTCCAGGTGGCCAATGTCTACCACACCCTTGGATTTGGCAATCCTCATCCAAGTGTGATACCTAACCCTCTCTAGTTCTAATGCAAAGAAGAGTGGCACTGCAAATTTCTGGGGAATGATCTTCCTAGCTTCTAACAGGTTGTAGTATGAGCCCAAGCTAGGATGAGCGCTTTGTTCCAGTATCTCCTTGGTCTTTTCTTCTCCCTGTGATTGTTTGGCCGCCTTTTCCTCCAATTTTTTGGTCTCCTTTAACTTAGCTAGAGTTTCCTGTAGAGATGTCTCAGCTTCTTGTAGATTTGTCTCTGCGTCCATCATCCTAATTCTCTCTCTCCAGGTGGAGGTTTTTGGGCTTCCTCATTCATATGTGATAGGTATCTTTGAAGGAGACTCTTCTTTTGGTTTAGTTGTTGTGTCCTCAATGAAAATTGGATCCTTTGACTGTGGCTGGGGTCTGCCCACTTTGATCCTTGTGCTTCTCCTTGCTTTAACGTACATGGAGGTTTTCCTCTTTCTCTTACTTTTTTTGTTTTGGAGGTGTGCTTAAGGCAGCAAGCACAGCTACTTCCTCCCTTGCCAATATCTCAGGTGGTTTCTCCTCTTGTTGTTATTTTTCCTTGCTTCCTTTAGAAATCCCTATGTCAACTGTTTCTGTGTGTGTTGTTGAGATCTCAGTGTGTGTCTTTTCCTTTTGTTTTTGTGTGCCTGCTTTGGCTGTAATAGCCTTCATTTGGGCTTTTTCGGCCTTCTCTATCCTACTATGCATCCTCTTTTCGCTTGGCATTTTTTCTGTTGTTTCTTCCCCAATTTTAGGCTCAACAATCTGGCCCATTTCCTCTTTTTCTCTATGTTCTTTCTCTGCTTGAATGTCCTGTGTCCCTTCACCATTGGGTTTCTCACCTTCTTCAGTGTGTTCTCCCTCCCCACTACTGGATGAGGTGATGTCTTCGACGAAAATTCTAATATTGTCATCCCTGGACATGTTTTTGAAGATTTCCCAAGATATGGGGACAGTGTAGGTGTGCAAAGCATCTTCCACCAATAGTTTGATGAGCCCATGATGGGCCAACTGATCCAGGATCCCTTCATTTAACTTTATTCCACATTCAATTAGTGACTAAAGAAGAAAATAGAGGATGCTTAGTTTCTTGTCTGGAGGCAAGTCAATCGCATGCCTTAGTTCACACAACAACCTGAAATTATAACCATAGATTATGCTAAACCTCCCTTCACACGTGATGTACTTCATCATTTGGAAACTGACTTCACTCCGGAGAGGAGGTAAGCTGGTTCTTATAACCCCATTTTTGTCTTCTACAGGATGCTCCTCGGGCAGAAAGAATGTTTCCTTAGCAACTTTGCCCAATGACCTCTCTTCTTTTCTCCAGGGGAGCCCCAATGGTAGACCAGTAACTCGACTGATGAGCTCAGGGGTAAGTTCTAGGGTCAAACCCCTAAAGCTAAATATGGCATGTGTCTTTGATTGTGGTCTCAAGGACATGAAAAACTCCTCAGTTATCTCCTCATCATGACCTTGAATTTTGTCAAAGAAGGATATCCAAATTTGCTCGAGTGAAAAGGTCCACCACCTTAGGATGCTCGTGCAGTTTGCTAGAGTCTGACGGTTCCTTCCTTATGAATCCTCCTTGCATGGTGAGAGTGCTCTTTTTATGCTTTACTAAAAAAAGGAAATGTTTTTTATGGTTTCCCCTGAACCCAAGAAGGAATTTCTCGTATGTCCAATATCAACTAGCAACAATTCCCTAGTTTTAATATTGTTGTCACCCAGAACTCGACTGTCCGTTTATGAAAGGAAGAATTTGGCGTCAAGTTTTCTTCTCAGCACACAGACAGATATGAAAATTCAAAAAAAAAATCACACACAGGCTAGCCCCACAGCTACATATATCCTCCCTACAGGAGAATTTAAAAAGAAAACATCGAGGGGATTTTTGATGCAGAAAAACTGGGAAACTCAGTGCAATATGCAGGCAAATGTTTCACTTCCAATACACAAGTAGAATTTTCCTCTGATTTTCCAATCTAATGCTGTTCAATTTACCACCTTGCGCAAACACATCATGCATAGAGGATTTTTTTGGGCCTACCTCGTTTGGAGCTCCAAATTCAACGAAAAATCCCAGGTTCTCCTGCTCGGGAAAGCTGTGCAGTATTTCTTGTAGAACCTTTCCTGTAGAAGGCCCCCGGTTCCTGTAGAATGTCACTATGCTTCTGAGCGAGCCCGATACGTGGGATATTTTTGAAAACAAGCAGAAAAACAAGTGGAGGACAACTGGTTAACAGTTTTTGGAAGCGGTGGACGCGTACTCCAGTTGAGGACATTGCAGGTGCAGAATGAACAGAAGGTAGTGTATGTTTCACTAGGCATCTTTTAAGTGCGGTGTGATTCATTGTGAGGGAATGAGGTGGCCGAATCAAACCGGACCGTTGATCCGACATCATAGCCATAATTTCTCTGCGTGTTTCTAACCGCCATAACCTCCCCTCTGCCATTATTCGCCGCCACCACTACTAGTCCTGACAATTTCTCCCAGAATGGACACTCCACATGTGCTGGATGCACATCTTGTTGGCAATTTTGAATATAACGAGGCTCGTTTGGATCCCATGAGGATATTTAATTGGCTGAGGGTGGCCAGTTGACTGGCCACCAATTCCACTCAATCCGAACCATTTCCATAGGCATGCATCTTTTAAAATATAATTTATGCAATTAACGAATGAGTTTAGGCACTTACCTATATAGTCACGGCTGCATTATGTAGACTTCGGGTTTTGGATCTATTCCTTTGTTTGTTGTTGCTTCATACACAGGTTTTGGAACCCATTCCTTCGTTTGTTGTTGCCGCATGCACGGGTTTTGGAACCCATTCCTTCATTTGTTATTGTTGCATGCACACTGCATGCTAGGCTTCGGCTGCTGCTGATATTCTTACGTTCAAGAAGAGCCCTTTGCATGTCTCTTTTGCCATTCTTGGTTGTCCCTGTCTCTAGATTATGTCTTCTAGAGGGATCAGATGCTATAGGATTCCTGTAGGATGTCCTATAGCTACTTCTCCTCCTGGAATGCAAGCTAGAATGAGCAGGGCTATACTGCTGATGAGGGGTTCAGCTGATGAGGAGTCTAGATGGATATTGACAGGTATGGTGAGTGAGAAACTGTTGTTTGATTTGTCACTAAAATTTTTTGTTGGTAGTGTGAGGATAACAGAGTTTTTTGTGTGTGATTGTGCAGGAACAAATAACAGGATGAGTGCAACAAAGGTGTAAAAGAGATGACAAAGGGTGACATACGGTGATGGACGTAAACAGGGTTGTTTGTAGGCCTGACAGGTAGATTCCCAACCTTCAGATTCTCTCCAGAGACCATTTCTGGCATGTCTATAGGTCCTATAGGATCTTCCTGTAGAAGACATAGAACATTCCTGTAGAAGATACAAAACTTTCCTATAGAAGACACATAACTTCCCGTAGAAGGTGAAACCTTAACCTGAATGAGATCAAATCTTAGGAAAGGGGAGTGGTCATGGACGAGTTGTTTGTGAGGGATGCTTGCAACCTAGTGCTACCCTTGTTGAAAATAATACTGAGAGGGGGGGTGAATCAGTATTATCTAGTTATTTTAACAAATCTTCCTTATTTACACTTTGAATTATTTTTGCATATCAGTACCATAAAATAATGAGCAAGAAAAACAGACAGTCACATCAA
>APFE031206837.1:32408-53106 GCA_000404065.3 Pinus taeda
GGGCCAAAACCATAATAACACAATACCGTTGGCTAAATACCAAGGGTTAAACATAAGAAACCCCACGTGTGCGCGCTTTACTGCCTTGAAGTGTGTGCACTGGGGGTACGCACCTCATGAATGGTAAACTGCGTGTCTGGACGCGGTCCCTGCACGGCGTACCTACGGGTACGCATCTTCTGAACTGTTTCCCTACGTTCTTCTTAATTCTCATCATATTGAGAGCCATGCCATGGGTGTTGCCATCAAGTACAACATCTGTAACATATAACCATAACAGAAACATAATGCCAACAACCCTCTGTCCTTGTTTTGTGCGATCCTCCTAACCTACAATGTCCTCCATGTGACTTGGAATTATTCAACAGAGATTAGGTCTATTTTCTTTTTTCTTCTTTGAGAGACAGCTGGGGTGCCTCCAGGAGGTTTTCACCTAAGGATCTTTTTATTATTTTCTGTTTTTTTCTCTCTTTTTTTTCTTTTTTTTTTTTTTTTTTTTTTTTTTTTTTTTTTTTTTCAAGCTATGGGTGGAGTGGAGATAGGGCCCTGCTCCACTACCATCACTAATTTATCTAGAGTTTCAATGAACTCCTGCTTATAAAGGGGTTTCCTGTAGATTTTCGATCGATGCCCATTGACGAGCATGGGGATGGCTTCTTCATCAATGGTCCTGATAAGGACTGAACCATTGTCGTTGCATTTCTCCACTGTATATGGTCCCAACCACCTTGTCCTCATATTCCCTTTGAAATCCTTGAATCTTGAGTCATATAACAGTGCCCAATCTCCACAGAAATTTCTTTTCGTTAAGGTGCCAATCATGCCATATCTTTCTCTGGAGTTGTACCACTTCTGAATGGAGGAGGGCCTGCATTCTCTGTTCATCTAATCCATTCAGTTGCAGTAATCATTCCCATTGTGAATGGCTGAGATCTAGGTCCACCCGAGCTACCACCCTCAATGTGTTCTACTCGAATTCTATCGATAGCAAATCCTTCTTCCCGTAGACCAGCTCATAAGGTGTGAAACCTATTGTCATTTTCCAAGTGGTGTTGTAGGCCCAGGTGGCCTTAACCAAGCGATCTTCCCAATATTTTCTACTACTACTCCAAAGCTCTATTAATGACTTCCATCTACCCATTTGCTTGGGAATGATAAGGGGTGGAAGTTTTGTGCTTAATCTTGTGATGAGCGAGCAGGTCTTCAATCAGGTTAGAGGTAAATTGACTTCCTTGATCTGTGACTAATTCTCTTGGGTAGCCAAACTTGTAAAAGATATTTTCCCTCAAAATCTCAGCCACTTTTTCTTTTGTCGCTGCCTTGATTGCCTTTGTTTATGCCCACTTTGTCAGGTAGTTTGTGCACACAATGATGTAAGATTTTTGTTTTAAAGGAGGGTTGATAGGACCCAAAAATTCCATGCCCCACTTCTCAAATGGCTCGAAAGTCACTTGAGGTTGGAGGGGCATTTCATCCCTCGGAGTCAACTTCCCCATCCTTTGACATCGGTCACATTGGCTAATGTATCTTCTGACATATTGATGAAGAGTGGGCCAATAGTAACCTACCTGTAGAATTTTGAAGGCTGTCCTTTTTGCTGCAAAATGGCCTCCACAGGGTCCATCATGACAGGTCAGAAGGATGTCAAAGACTTCCTCCTCCCTAACACAACGCCTCAAAATCTGATATGGGCCAAGTTTAAATAGGTTGCCCCCAATCCAAGTGGATGGTGCACTTTTCCTCACAATCTTACTCTTCTCTTTTGAGGATAGGTGTGGAGGGAACTGTGTTGAAACCAAGTAATTTGCTATATCAAAAAACCATGAAGAGAGTATTGAGATAGAAAATAGGTGTTCATCTGGCATTTGATCATCCATTGTCCCTTCTTCACCTGCAGACAAATCTAGTCTAGACAAAAAATCAAAAACAACATTTTCCTTACCTGGCTTGTCAACAATGGTGAAGTCAAATTGCTACAGTAAAAGTAACCATCTAATGATACGAGAATTTACATCAGGTTTATTCATCAAATACCTAATTGTAGCACGATCAATGTGTACAAATTTTTGATAACCAGTGATGTAGTGTCTGAACTTGTTTAGGGAATGGACTATAACTAGGAGCTCTTTCTCAGTTACAATATAGTTTAATTCTGCCTTGGACAGGTTTTTGCTGACAAAATATATGGCATATGATAACTTCTCTTCAACTTGTCCTAAGGCTACCCCTATGGCGTTTTTTGAGGCATTAGTGTGAATGTGGAAAGGTAGGGCCCAGTTCGGACCTCTCAAGATTGGGGCAGTTACTAGCTTATCCTTCAACTCATCCAGAGCCTCTTGACAGTTGTCATTCCATAAGAACTCAACATCTTTCCCCAAAAGACCAAAAAATGGAGAGGCTAGCTTACTAAAATCTTTAATGAATCTTCTATAATATCTTGCCAAGCCTAGAAAACTCTGAACATCTCTTACATTTTGAGGAGGTGGAACCCTTTGGATGATAACAATTTTGTTGGGATCCACCTGCAATCCTTGTTGAGAAATTGTATGACCTAGCATCGTCCCTTCAGTCATCATAAATTCACATTTTTCAGGACTGAGGGATAGGTTCATTTCAATACACTTGGTTAAAACTTTTCCCAGGTTAGTCAATGCTTCTTGAAAGTTGGACCCATAAGGAGTAAAGTCGTCCATATAGATTTTCACCAAATCATGAACCAGCTCAGCAAATATGCTTAGTACTGCTCTCTGGAAAGTGGTAGGAGCATTGCATAGCCCAAAGGGAAGGACCCGGTAGGCAAAGGTACCCTATGGACAAGTGAAGGTGGTCTTATCTTGGTCTTCCGGGCTGATTTGGATCTGATTATACCCGCTGAACCCATCTAGGAAAGAAAGAACTTTTTCCCTGCCAGTCCATCTAACACTTGATCTATGAAAGGCAAAGGGAAATTGTCCTTCTTGGTGGCTTTGTTGAGTTCTCGGTAATCTACACAGATTCTCCACTTCCCATTTTTCTTGGGCACAAGCACCAGAGGAGAAACCCACTCACTGTTAGAGATGGGGTAGATGAATCCTGCATTCAACAACTTTTGCAATTCTTCTTTGACAATGTCCTTAAGGGCTAGATTCATTCTCCTCTGAGGCTACCTGACTGGTTTACAATCCTCTTTAATGTAAATTTGATGGATACAAACAGAATGGTGGACTCCTTTCATCTCCTTATAGCTCCAAGCGAAAGCATCCAAATGGTGGTTCAATAAGCTACACAGCTCCTTCTCTTGAGAGGGAGATAGGGATGAGCTAATCTTCAAGGTTCTTTCAGGGCCAAATTCCACATTCTTTACTCTGGGAGAGGTTAGATCAATCACAAAGAGGTCCACTAAAGCACTGGCTTGGGTACCTTCCACTAACTCCTCTAATGGCAGCACACTGGAAGGTGGATTTTGAATCAAATTCTCAATCAGGTCATCCTCAGTTTAAGGACCTCCCCGGGTGGCTTTCATTGTGCACACTGGTGCAGAGTAGACTTCATCCTCATCTCCCTCCTCCAACCAGAGAGGTAAGTCATGTTCTAGTAGAGGTTGGGCAAGAAGATATAGGACTAACTGTTTGGACATAGGCCCATTCTTGATGGTCATGCTCCAAGCTCGACAACTGATGTAAGCATCCGTAGTAGCTAACCAAGGCCTTCCCAAAATGAGGGGGTATCCTATGAGTTTTTCCTTTGTCTGAAGGACTAAGAAGTCTGCAAGGTACTCCCAAGAATCAACAGAAACCATGACATCTTCCACAATCCCTTTGGGATTCATGGTGGAGCGGTCTGCTAACTGCAGTACTGTTGAGGTCTTTCTTAAGGAACTTTGAAGGTTAAGTTTGATCATAGTGTCCATGGTCATCACATTAATTTGCAGCCCCTAGATCAATTAGGGTGTGGGGGATTATGGTGCCATTGATGTGAACATCAACTACAGGACTCCCAGGGTCCAAATATTTTGGACAGATTACTTGTCCCAACATTAGATCGGACAGTTGTCCTATGACATTGATAGTTGGGGCATCTCTTTTACACCTGCCTGGGTGCCTGAAACGCTTCTCCTTGATCAATTTATTGTAGATTGGTACATCTTTTATGGCCTGTAGAAGCAGTATTTTTACACACAACTGTTTAAGTTCTCCCAGAAGTTCAGTCTCCTCTGGGTTTCGTTGTGTGGTTGCCGTTAGTATCTCAAGAAAGGGTGGAATGGCTTTGGGTTCACTTTCATGTTTATCTTCCTCATCCTTCGGAGGAGGAGGTTGGTGATCTGGAAGGACCTTCCCAGATCGCAAGTTGATCTCATGAATCTCCACAGCATAAGTAGGGCATGTTGTCTCTCTAGTATATACCTGTTGCGCCTCTCTGTTTTTTGGGTTCGAGTTTGGTTGAGCAGGCATCTGGGGTTGTCTTGGAGGAGTAGGACGTAATGGTTGTGGTTGAGCAGGTGGTGGAGGCAAAATAGTGGGAGGAGAGTTGTATTGGGGCCTCCACCCCAGCTGGGGTGCATTCCACTGAGGTTATGGTTGAACATGAGAATGAAATGAATGAGCAGCAGGTTGAGTATGGTATTGAGATGGATAAGACCAAGGAGGGGTGTTGACCAGGAAGGATGAGCAGGTAGACCCCAAGAAGGTATGTGAGCGGATTGGTTGGGGTTGTAATAAGTTTGGGATGTCCCTTGCATCCCCTGCTGGTAAGGTCTAGATCCATGCGATCTCCTTTGGTTGAGGAAGTAGAGTGGTTCAGTTGCTCCTTCATCCCCTTGGTACATAGCTTTAAGTCCGGGTAAGGTTGGGCACTAGTTTGTAGGGTGGTGTTCCTCACAAACAAAACAAACCTCTACTGAGTGCAATGGACACTCGTTCTTAGGATGCTTCCTTGTACACCTGGGACAAAAGATGGCCAAATCCCTCTTAGCTTCCACTTTCTTCTGTTGGATTCAGAAAATATCTAGTTGCATGGCAATGGTCTGTCTCACCTCACTTTAAGGTCTTCCATATGATTTGTAAACTCATGTTTGGAGAAGTGGCGCTAGCTGAAAGTGGATTCCCCCTACCTCTTTTTCGGGCTGCCCTAGAATGGTTTCTATACATAGTCTTTATGTCATCATAAGGTAGTTGGTAAATGTGTCCTCCAGCTAGCAAATGGAGGGTATCTAGAAGGTCTTCAGGGATTCCTCAGAGCAGATCCAGCTTCAAAGATTTAGGGTAAAGTGTGCACCTAGCCCTTTTATAACTAAGTTGGAAACTTTCTTCATAGTCTTCTAAGGATTCATCACTTCCCATGGTCATCCAAAAGATTTTTCCCTTCATTTCCTTTGACCTACAGTAGTCCCACTATTTGTTGTTAAAGGCTTGTTGCATTTGAGCCCAAGTTGTGATACTGTTTCCAGGTAACCCCATGAACCAGCGTAGTGCTGCATCCTTGAGGGTAGAGGGAAAGAGTTTCAACTTTTGTTCGTCTTCTGCATAGTCATAAGTTCGACAGAGGACAAAAAACTCAAACAAGAAGGTGTTAGGGTCTTCAGTGGTCAATCCATGGAAGTGAGGTAAGGCTGAGGGACTTAGGTTTTTCATTTTCGTGCCCCCATTGTTCTCTCGGATGGGAAAGGCACCTTCTATTCTCTCCTCATCTCCTATACCATTTCTGTGTTCAGGCATGGTCTCAAGAGGAATGTTCTCTTGCTCTTCTTTTGTTATAGGATCTTCGTATATCTCTGGAGGTTCACCTATAGGTTCTTCTCGATCACTGCCACCAAAGAAGAGAGAAGGGTGACTCAGTGATGTGGTGGGGGTGTTGGGTAAGAATTTTCCTGTATTGTCTCTGTTCCTATGAGGCATGAAATGTAAATATTTTTGGTTGATTTTTGTTTCTTTTTCTACTTGCACCTGAAAAAAATAAAGTAGATTGAACTACAACTAACTAAAATCTATCTTGCTAAAATGAAAATGCAGAATTGAAATGAAAGCAGGAAATGACTAATCTATGCTGCTGAAATGAAATTGTGGAATTGAAATGCTAATCTACGCTTGTAGAATTGAAATTGCGGAATTGAAATGCTAATCTATGAAAGAGGGAAATATCTAATCTACACTTCAGGAAATGAAATGAAAGCAGGAAATGTCTAATCTACTTTTGCGGAAATTAAATTGCAGAATGGAAATGAAACAACTACTCTACGCTTGCTGAAATAAACTACTGAGCAGAAGGTTACGGTAGAAAATAGAAGAAAAGCAGTAATAAAAAATACTCTGACACTTCCCCAACAACGGTGTCAAAAAGACGGTGGGCTCCAGTATTGCAGCAATAATGCTACAACTCTTGGGACTCCCTTCTTTACTTTTATCAACCCGGTAGTTCGTAACAAACTTGGAAGCGACGATGCTATATGCACAAGTACTAGCTCTTGCCGTAGGCTGTCACTTGATCAGCTAGCACAATTCCACTAGGAGCTTAAGCCAACCTCTATGAGCTCTTAGAAGAAGCTTTTAACTATTATGGACAAAAGCTAACTCAAAAGAGGCTAATCTACTTGTAGAAAGGAGCGGAAAGCTGAAAGGAAATGCAAACCCTAGCAAACCCTAGTTTTACCGACTAACCCTATTGGTGCAAGAAAAGGGGTGAAAGCTACATAAATGGATGCCATTGACTCTTGGAAAGGTAAATCGCATGTGACTAAGCTACTTCTGAAGTGAAATCTGAAAAGGAACATCTTTTTGTATTGTTTGAGTAATCTTGTAGAATTATTATGCATGTGCTTTAACTGTTTTTGACTGTGCAGAGGATGATTGGAGAAAGGAAATGGGGTAGGCACTTGCAAGAGGTTGGGAAGGTTAGAAGAGGGCCTAAGGGGTCCCTAGAACCCTTCCAAAGAGTTTCACAGCGATCAGATCTCAAAAAACTGCTCACGTGATCTTCTACAGGAAGTCTGCAGGGGTTCTACAGGATGTTCCGAAAGAGGATTTTGGAGGGTTAATGGTGGAAAAACAGTGGAAAAGTGGAAATGGAGGTTGTATGAGGATCTTAAGGGGTCTAGGACCTGGTGAATGAGGCTAAGGAGTTATTAAGGTGATTGGATTTGTTCGAGGATGGAGGGAGCAATGATGCACAAGAATGTAAAAATTAGGGCAAAGTGAGAAAATGTGGCAAATGAAGGGAAAGAGTCTGAGTTAGGGGATGGAGCAGGTTATATTGATGGAGGAAGAGTAGGTAGGGATGTATTACAGGTGCTCTACACATTTTTTTCTCAAAACTAATCAAAGAACGACTAGAAAAATCAGAGATCTATCTACTTTGACCTAATCTGACCTAAAAACCAGAAACATGATGAACAAAAGTTTATTGGCAGAAAATCATGTAAGATAACTATGGAAACCAAGAAAGAATAGATCTAAGCATGTAATCATAACTAGTATCAACTTTCCTAGCTAAAAATCTAACACTAGCAATTGCATGAAGAGGCAAAAACAGTGTTTTTGTGGCAGCAAGTATGCCTTGGTCTCGACTCATGGTCCCAAGGAGAGGGAGATGAGATCAAGGGTTGCTTGATGGCCTTTTTACATGTATTTTCCTTTACCAAACTATCAAATCAACCTGAAGCATGAAAAACTATCTCAATCATCACAAACAACCTAAGTAACCAAGCAATATTTTAATCTAAGTAGCAGAAATTATTCTAGGAATGCAGCAAAAACATATAAAAGTACACAAAAAGAGGTACTATAACTTGGGTTGGGCCCAACCCCAAGAGCTACAACCTCCTAAAAGAAGCTTAGAGCTGATGCAAAGCGAAACTGATCTCCATTACTCAAAAAATAACCATGTCACAAAAATGTTTATAGCAAAAGCTCGAAAATGAGCTAAAAGGTAGAGCAGTACTAAAGAGCGAAAATACAACTATTCAAGAGCTAAACTACCAAGGCTGGAAGTCTTCCTACTTATGCAACATGAGGACCTCCAACAGCCCTCCTTAACCCAAGGGGCTCAGTTACTCAAAACTGCAGGTAATAAGCCACTTCTCAAAAGCTTCTTAGCTGCCCTTGGAAATCATCTTTGGTCGGCTGCTGAACCCTAAGATGATGGTGGAGAACTCAAGGAAGGGGCCATTTGGTTCAAGAGACACCCTTCCTACTAATCCTCATCCTTGTTCCCTCGTATTTGGCTATCAACTGGCTCATAAATGCTTGACCTTGGTCCAAAAGATGTCCAAAAGTCTGCAATAAGCATGTATTAGACTTCATGGTCAAGTGACTATTCTCATTCATTCAATTAACACAAATATACTCAAAAGCATGCATAAACTATGAATAATGGTGGATTACTTGAGAATAATAGGCAAAATGAGCCCAATAAGTTACCCATTTTTGGGGCTCATAAGTTATCTTACTTACCTCTATGCACTACCACGGTCAAGGCTTTACACTACTACCCATTGTTGGGACTACTACTCCAAACGGTTTGAGGTCTGGTTGGGACTTCTTAGTAGGAAGATCGCGTGAATGTTGGTGGGTTTAGCACTATCAACAATTCTGGCACTAGAAGGAAGGCCAGAGGACAAATTAGGCCCTTGAAGTCTGCTTTGAATTTCTGCACATATTTAATGACTTTTGTTGAATCATAACCCTGGTATGTTTCTCTCATGCTATTTATTTTGAAGCATTTGCAAGGATTATAAATGACTTGTCCAAATATACGTTCAATGGTGATAATGGAACACCCTTTTTTAGGCACACAGTTTCCTTCACTGGCTTCTGTGACAGGCATGTTGTCCCCTCAGATAACATTGCCTGTGGGTTGTTGGATTTCACCTTTGAGGGGCACACAAAGCAATGGTGTCAAACATTTCCTGTAGCCTCTATACACTCTATTAATCACATGTTCAGAGAATTATGTCATTTTTTCATTGTTTATGACCATAAGATGCTTAATAAAAAAAAAATTAAAACTGTGAAAATCATCTAACAAATCTCTTCAAGATTTTCGCAATCTTTTTCTTCACTACTGTTATGAATTTCCTGAAGATGAAGTTGACTCGGAATTTTTGGAGGAAATATTTCAGTATCTTGTTCATGTTTCTAAGAAGCCACATAAGTTAGAATCTTTCAAGCCTATCCCAACATAGTTTAGTGTTAGAGCTTCTAAATCTAAGACAAACAAGGTTGGTGTCCCAAGTAACCCTCCATCCCCATCTCATCAAATAGCTCTAGCACCATAGGTTTAGGTGGGAGAAGTTGAGAATACACCTATTGGTCTGTCACCATATCCTCCTACCCCACCTGCTCAGGATTTTTGTGCATATTTTGACTGTAAACCTGATGGTTGTCATGTGGTATTATATGCTCAGTCTCTGTCCTTTAGTCCATTTGATCCTCCAGATTTTAGTGTGTTGTGTTCGTCTGTCTCGAATATCACATGTGATGTTGATGAGGATCAAGTATTGGATGGAGTTGGTGTTGAACAACCAACCCAAGCTAATATTTTTTATGAGTATGTGTGGGAGTCTGAACATGAGTCGGTGGTGAAGAATGACCTCTTTCTGTCTACACCTCGTATACTTTATCCTGAAATCTTCCATGATTCTTCTATTTCTGTTCCATATTGTGAAAATTAATTTCCGGGTGTTTCTATTTCCGATAATTCGCAAAACATGTGGGATGTCAGTTTTTCATTTGATTGCCAAGAGGAAAAATATTTCTTTCCAAGTTCACCCAATCTCTCATCTTATATTTCTGGAAACAAAGAGGGTTAAATTTCTCGTTTTCCATCATCTCTTCTTTACAATTCATCAAATCATGAGGATTTCTATGTCCATAATCTAGAGTTTTTTTAATCGTGGTTTTCCTGATATTTTCATTCATTCATCCTATCGTGATTCTCATTTTTCTATTATTGATCTTCTTAAGCCAGTGGTCTTTGATGATCCACCTTCTGATAAAGTGAAAACCCCTTGAGATGTCAAGGCACTTCAGCTCGAGTTGATGGTTATGTGAGGTTCCCATAGCCTTGAGGTTAGTTCCACTTTTGATCGGAAATCTATTGAATCTTTCTAGGCTCCTCATCACTCTAACATTTACACTAAAAATAAATCTATTTCACAGTTTTCATATCCTCCACCGGAATCACATGATCCTATTAATCATGCATTGGAGGAGTCATATGTAGCATGAACTGTTGTGAAACACAAGTTTTCTTATTTCTTTATGTTTACTCTTTTGTCAAGTTCAAAGGTGTGTACATGCTTATCTTCCATGAACAATGTGACAAGACACCATCATACATCCACAGAGTGCCTTTCATGTGATTTTAAGATTTATTTTTCTGTGGATGCATTCAAGCTTCAAATGTATTGGTTTACATTATTTTATATTTCTTGTCTATTTTTTTTCTTGCATATATTTCTTGTCAATCATGCTTTCACCTACATAGGCCAACCAATGCATCAATGGCTGCATTAGAAATATCACTTTACATGAGTTGGCCCATAATCTACTTAGGTTGGGAGTAGGAGTGGTGTCTACTTTTCTTGTTTGTTTCCTGATTCTCTTATATTTTTTTTCTTTGTCTTGCTTCTTCCTTTTCTTGCTTGCTTTTGCACCCATAGGCTAGTTTTCACATGAAACCATGTTTGAATTCTTAGAAAAGCAGGGTGAAATCCAAGAGTAACTTGTACATCTATCAACACTTGGTTATATTTATATCCCCTTTCTTTATGTGAATCTTTCATTTCTTCTAGTCGATGATACCCTGATGGAAAATACGTTCCTTTCAGAAAGATTCATGATGGAACCATGATGCTTTCACTCTTAACTAGTACCTCCTATTCTAATCATTTTTCTATATTCGATTAACCCTTGTCAACTCATTCAACTAGAGTAAGGGAGGGGGGATACCTTAACAAGTATGTCAGAGGTGTATATAAATATCCTTCTCTGAAGGGACAACCTCTTCTTCTCTCAATAAGTCAGGATCCCTCTTAAGCCTCATGAAATAAATAAGTGTCGAAGCACATTTCTTTGAAAAATGAAATAAAAAGGAGAAAGAAGAGAAAGGCTACCTTTGCTAAGAGGTGAAGCAAGTAACTCTGTCGGGGTACAATCCAAGTTCAATGGCAGTAGATAAATGCTTGTGTTCCTGAAGTGATTCCATCAGGGTACTGTCCAAGCCTGCTGGAAGTGGAGCACCACCAGAGATGAAAATAAAACTCTAATAGTCTATATTACTTGTGCATTTATATACCCCTCATCCCTAATCGAAATAACTTGGTTTGAATTAGCTTGGTATGTGTGTTACTGATAAAGAGAATGGTAGTGACTACATATTCAACTCAAGCTAAGTGAAGAAGTTATTATAATCGAAGAATTGAACAATACTTCTAGAAGACTTAGACTCGCTTTACATGAGACAAGGTCCATACAGAGAGTTGGAGTTCTACTAGTGTATCTCCAATGTTGTAGCGGCTACAACCACCCTCTAAAATTTTTCCTATGCTTCATTTTGTAGCCTCCCTTATAAACCTAAGTAGCTCATCTCGCACTAATCCAGTACTTGTTTTTCAACTGAGCTTTATTCTTTTGATCCGGGATTGTGCTTTCTTACTTAGTTTACTATCTAACCCACAAGCCAATCTCTTAACCCTGTCTTTATCCACTTATGGGCTTTCCTTAGAGAACTGTGAATCCTTGAGGGAAGCTAGCCCTACTCCTGGGAATTGTGCAGTCCAAGCTATCATTGGACCTTTTTCCCAAGAATTGGACAACACTAGATGGAATCCAACCTTGAGCTGGGAAATTCCATAGAACATGAGAGGAAAACCAGAGCCACTTAGCCCAGAAATTGTGTAGAAGCCTTTCTACTCAGAAGTTGCTCAGTGCATGAACTAGAGATATACTCAATTCTTCCCAAAACTACGTAATATCTCTGGGCAATGTATGGAAGTTTTCCCAAAAAAAGAAAAAATCAAGAAGCATCCCTAGGAAGTAGGGATCTATTATTAGTTTCCTGAAGGTGGAACATTGCTATCCTTAGAGGTTTCTGCCAAGTGTCGCTTTTGTCCATGATCTCAAGCATGTTTGACATAAATTCCAAATTTCTCAATTATATGTAATGGACGCCTTTAGAGCTCATTTGTACATTCTATCATCAAGATCTAGAATTACCGAGGAGATCAAGGAGCATTCAGAGAATTATCGTCACTTTTCTGGGTGATTTTTGCTTTTATCATATTTTGTTGTTTTTTATGTCGCTTTTTTTTTGTTTAGCCTATGTGATTGTTGTTTAACTTGTTTCCTTGCATGAATTCTATAATTTTAACTTGTTTTATATTGCAGAATGGTTGTTTCAAGTTATATATTTCCAATCCCAAGTATCGCATGTGTTTTCCTATTTTTGCACCAATGGTCGTCGTACTAGCAACTCTCTTCAGATGATTCATTTTCCTTCAGTTTAATCAATTGTTGAACTTGTTTCACATGCATGGATCAACAATTAGTGATATATGCACCTAACATCACATCATCCTTCATATTTTCTTGATTTTGACACTCCCCATGGGCATATCTAGGCTCCCCTGCCCAAATCTCACACCTCATTGCATGCATTGCACAATTTGGGAGCTGAAGGCCTCTACCTTGGCTTCTGGAATTGTGCATAGCATGTCCTCATCTAGCTCCAACTTTTCACTATGAATTTCTAGGAGCCAATCTGTTAGCTTGGCCCCTGATACTATGCAATGTGTAGTCTCTCCTAGGCCCTAGCCCAAACTGAACTGTGCATTGCATAGTTCCAGCCATCAAGCTTCCACACTAACTGTTGGGACTACATAGTGCGCAGTTCCCATAGTCTATCGGTCACCCCTATCAGGAAAAAATGTGTAGTCTCTCTCATGAGATACCTTGATTGCTACTCAATCATCTTGTGAAGTTAGATTTTCAATAGCTAATGTTTTCTCTCCATGAGTGTCCTTTCTATCTCATAGGTACCACACTCTCGAAGCACTTTTCTTTGGCAGGCATTGTATCATGGCACTAAAGAAAATTGCTTCAAGAGATACCACTGAAAATAGTACTGGGGAAGTAGTTGAGCAAGCATATGTTAACTTGCCAATATGTGCATACACTCAATTGTTCATACAACAAGAGTCAACTCTAGCATGGAAACAAGTCCAACAGCAATAGCAGAAGGAAACAATCTAGTACACGACCAGGGAAAGAGGAATTTGATGATATAATAGAGGGAGAACAAAGTTGTAGAATGAAAGCAGATTCAATCTTCATGCAGATAGATTTGGTAGCAGAAGCAAAGGGAAGAAAGGAACACATATAGTAGAGTGGAGGAAGAGAGAAAAGAAAATTTTACAGGTAGCGAAATTGAAATTGCAGAAAGAAAAAAAAGAGTCAAAGGAAGAACAAGATCTGAGGAAGAAATAATAGTAAAAGAAGTAGAAACATGAATAAGAACAATGTTAAGGTGAGATGATGGAGGAAACAACGCCCATTTAGGTATAAGAGTTGGAAAAACCAGAAGCAGAGGAGGACATTCATCAATGAAAGGGTGATAGTGTCAGACACCGGGAAACATCCAACTACCATTGCCTAAGTTAGCTTGGCCTATGAAGGATAAACAAGCTCACATGTTTAGCACCTGACAGGTGAGAATGAACAACTGGGGAAGAACTTGTAGGCTGCTAGGAAAGAGGAAGAACAACTCTGAGCATCATAGAAGAATGTAGTTTCCATATTGGGAAATATGAGGACAGTGATACATGTTGAAGTATCAACACTTGATGATACCATGCAAATGCTCTATGACATATTTGTCACCATACATAAAGCAATTGTCTATGTGCATCGAATACAATAATGGAGAAAAGAGTTTGTTCAAACTCTCAAGGACATACATGCTACCATTGCCCATGAACAAGAGTCGACAATGTAGTACAAAGGGGCCTCACTTGACTTAGCAAAGACCTTAAAGCCATGAGTAGAGTTGGAGAAAGTGAAGTTCCAAATATTGATCCAAAACTACGAGCAACTTTCCTAATTCATCAACAACATACAAGCCTCATATGTGGAGTTGTACAATTGTTTGGATGTCATGGTGAGAAATCACAGGATCCCATCAATATGTTCCCTCACCGAGGCTAAACTCAAGAGCCAAGTCCAACTTGAGATCGATGAGTGCATCAAGAAGATAAGACGAGAGGCCACTAGGGAAGACTTGGAGCTTAATGTACACAGCATGCAGCAGCCCATTGGTGGTATGGTTAATGTTGACACCATGATGCACTTGCTTTAGAACGAGTTGGATACAGGTTCCAAGAACATGTACCTAGATTCCATGGAGGCAAGAGTCTGATTTCAAAAAGACACCATCAAGTAGTTTGGGGACACCATCATGTAGTACCAATTTTGGCATCTATATGTGAACAAGATACACCAAGTGGAGGTTGCCGAGTTTGTCTTTCCCCAAGCTTTAGGATCATAGTGTTTTATCTTTTCAGGTTTTCTCTAGCCTATTTTGTCTCACATGGGTACACGTGGAAAATGTAATATTATTTTTAAATATTTTGTAAGTGAAATTCCAAGTGTCATTAGTGGAATTTGAAAGGTCATCGGGTTATTTAATGAGTTATTTGTAAATAATTTGAATATTCATGAGGAAATTCAAAGAGTCACAAAGGGGAATGTCAAGGATCACACCCCCCTTTGTTATAAATAGAACCTCATAACTCATATAACAGGGTTATGGGAGCCAAGCGTTTGTCTAGGCTTAGAATTAAAAAAGGTTTGAGAGTATTGTGATGAGCCTTGGCTTCTCCATAGCGTAGAGCAAGTATACTTATTTGGAGGAGCAAGTGCTCTTGACTGTAATGCTCCACTATTGGGGCTAGTGGTCATCAATGGTGTGTGTATAGATGGAACTTTCACTTATAATAATAATATTAGAGCCAACATGATTTCATGTATATGTTGTTATTGTATTTGGACTATTATGGTTGCTTTAGAAATGTATGTTGTTTAACTTACACATTTTCTTATGAACTACTTTGTATGAAATTGTATGAATCATGTTGAATGTGTGTTGTTGGATTAACCTATCACTTTAATTTGTGGACTATTCCACATTTTAGCTTGTGCTGTCATTCTACTCATGTGTTCCTATCAAGCTCCATATTATTACAAGATTCTAAGGGATGCACTTCCTTTTCCCCGCCATGTGTTAGAACCTTCACACATCACATTTGACTCTCCACAGGGTCACACACTTGCTCTCACCCCAAAGTTATATTACTTAACTTTGTACGCTACCGTGGTCAAGGCATTACACTACTACCCATTGTTGGGAATCCTACTCCAAACAATTTGAAGTCTAGTTGGGACTTCTTACTCAGGAGATCCCTTGAATGTTGGTGGGTCCATCTCTATCAACACATAACATGTTTTTGGAGCGTCAAGAGCCTTCTCAATGCATGCATGCCCATATCATGGGAGCATCTGGGGGTTAGTTAGTCTAAAACCTCATTGGAACCCAGGGACTAGTTACCTGAGAGGTGGGGAAAGTTCCTGGGAGTCCTGTTGCTGATCTGGAAGGTTTGTATGGTGTGTTTTTGTCAGTTCCACTTCCTTAAGGTGACCTAGTAGGCTGAATCATATCATAGTAGCCTCTCGTCACATGTTTACCCCGACTTTCCAATTACTTGGGTAGATATTGGAGGAGGGTGTTACACAGTGGTATCAGAGCATGGTTCAACCCTCAGACTGGATTGGCAATGTGTTAGTCATGCATTCATGTTGGTTGCATGTTGGTTTCTTGTGTTGTAAAACCATTTGCTTATTTCATTTGTATGGTATGGGTATGGGTTGTAGTGATGTTTCCATGTGAAGGTTGATGATGATGTTATTGGGATGCTTTAGACATGAATGCATGTCAATTGTATATGAATTTTTTATGAATGTCAGTGCCCATATGTTATTATGAATGAACTGGCATGGTTATAATTATGCAGATATAGTAGGTCAAACATGTATTGTGAGGTCATTGTATGCATTTTAGGTCATCATGATATTGTTGGTATGTTATGATGCTAGTGTGTTGGCTGAGATAGAGCAGGAGATGCAAATCATTAAAGTGAAGTTGCAACATTGGACCTTGAGGTAAGAGCATGTCGTCATACAGGTTTGTCTGTTGGGCATGCAAGTATGTAGGTTAAGGATTGTTATATGCATTATGGTTATGTATGTGCCTTTCATTATATTGATGTTATGGTTACATACATGACAGATTCTAGTTGATTAGTGTAGTCATATGCACGTGTCGGATAGTCATGAATGATAGTAACTTGTGGTTGTATGCATTTCTATTGTTATTTTATGTTAGATAACTTAATGACTAGTATATTTTTTATTGATGAGCATGATATATAATGTTTTGTTTTTATATGCTAGTAACTTGATGATTAGGGTTATTACATTAAGATCTTGATGTTATATGTAGCATACTAAGTTGGATTGGTCTATGAAAATGGTTATGGTTATTACATTCAGGTATGAGTTGACTTATTTGTGACATCGTGTTGTCCTAATATAGATTGATTATGTAGACAAGACAACCTCCCCTGATGTATATTAAGATATGAGTTGATTATTTCATCTACTTGGTGCTTGGATGTTTTATTATGTTGTCTATTTGGTGTTTTTTTGTTTGGTTTCTATTATGTCGTGTAGTTGATTTATCTAAGATGGTATATTTATAGTTCATTGAATGTTTGATTAATTGCATTATATGAGTAGGTGTTTATAAGATTGCATCAAGAAATGATCTTTTTTTAAGATGGTTGTACTAACACATATGTGTTGGTATAGTTGATATGTACTTGAGTGTAAGTAGGTGATAGTGTAACATTATTTCTAATGAATATGAGTTGACTATGGATTATGACATGGTTGTTAGTCTTGGTAAAGGTTGATTTCAAATTGATAGATATGATTGTCTTGATATTTGGAACATGTGGTTGACATGTGTGAGCAATTGCAGGGTAACATGCTTGGCATTAGTATGACAAGGTAATAGTTTTTGTTTATATAATTATCCATTGGGTGGTGTGACAGTACATAACAAGACTTGATTACAGAAAGATAAAGGTAAAATAAAGGAATTGGGCAAGAATTCCTTTGGTTATGTTTAGAAACCCTAATTCCAAACGAATAAGTGATATGCCTACAAAAAATCTTCTTAACCTTGATTTTCTTTAACATTATGTGGATATGTGTTATGTTCATGGACATTGATTTAACATGTATAATAGTTGGTTCTAGTTATGGCTAGATTCGTCAAAGGATTAGAGTCCCTTGAGAGATGGCATGGATGTGTTTAGTTGCAAGAAACATGATTGGCAACAAGGTAAGATAACTGATATATTGTTATATTTATTTATGCACTAACATTTATGTGTTTATGGCAGTATCATGGAAGGGATTGCATGGCAAGAGACTGCCATGAAATTTTGAAGAAGGCTCAGGTTGAGCTTTCCTTTGGAAGCACTAGGAACCATGGGGATTGAGTCATGGTGTTCGTTGAGAATCTTGTCATTTCGATTCTTTGTGCTTTGTTTGTGCTTGATTTGCAGCTTTGTTTATGTCTAGTGTATGGCCATACCACTTTTTTTGCGGAGTCATTTTGCTATTGGTTTTCAAGGTTTTCTTCTTGTTCATTTCTTGTTCTTTCCTTTTAAGTTTTGAGTGTTGGGAATTGGTTGGGAAAGAGGAAATTTAATGGAGCTTAGGGAGAGCTAAGTGAAACCTAGCACACAATGTAAGACACGATTAAATCTTGATGCATGTATAAGGGAATTCGAAGGCAAGAGTATCACAACCATTTGGATTGGTTGGCTCCATTGGTGTAAATGGACGATGGTAGGACAGTCATGAGAAAAGTCATCAGGAAGGGTAAAGTAAATATATTTTAGGTGACAAATGTCTTGGCTATCTTAGGAATTGTTGTTCTCAATGTTGTGCATGGTATGAACACATAAAGGGAGTTCTCTTAACCTTGACCTTATGATATCTAATAATTATGTTGTGATCATGATTATGTTGATGTCTATATGTGTATACATGTATTTATGTATGTATGTCATGTATGACAGGGTCATCATGGATCATGATTATTAATGCTAATATTTATATGCATGTATGTATGTTGTTGTCTAACAAGGTCATTAGGAATCATTCTTGTGAAGCAATCATTCCTTATGCAGGTGAATGGCATGAAGAGGTTCATGGTTTATGAGTAATCAAGTAAGAAGAGTAGTCATGACAAATATATGAGGTAGTATCATGTGGATATGAATTGATATGGTATGCTTGTAATATGCCTATGTTTATGTTATGATAGGTAACGTTGAAGAGTACATCAGCGGAATGAAAGCAATGTGGTATGTGGCATGTTGGGACAAGCATGGATAAGACACTAGAAGCAAGGTTGCTTGGTAGAGACAATGTGGCTTTGGACATGTGATACTATTGTCGTGCATATTTTGTATATGTTGTGCATGTTGCATTTGTGATGTTGTTCACATGTGGTGTTGTGTATATGTTGCTTATGCAATGTTATGTACAGTGTTGGGTATAGATAGTGATATGTACATGTTGGATATGTAGTGTTGTGTACATATTGTATTGTGCGCACGATAGATATGCGGTGTTGTGTGCATATGGTGTTGTGCGCATGTTGGATATGCAATGTTGTGTACATAGGGTCCTATGTACATGTTGTATATGCAATGTTGTGTACATACAATGTTGTGTGCATGTCGTACATGTGGTTCTATGTACATATTTTGATGTGTGCATGAATGTACAAGTGGTGTTGTAAGCATGTGGTACCGTGTACATGTTGTACATATGGTGTTGTGTGCAGGTGGTGTTGTGTACATATCACACATATGGAGTTGTGTACATGTGGTGCCGTGCATTTGGTGTTGTGTACGTCTGGCATTGTGTATACATTATATAGGTGGTATGATGTACATGTGGCATTGTGTACACATTGTGTAGGTGGTGCCATGTACATGTGATGCTGTGCACATGTTGTGCGGGTGGTGCTAGTTGTTAGTGTCCTTTAGTCCCAGTAATCAAATTTACTCTTTCATATTGTAAATAGAGTCTTTGGTCAAATTATTATGTTTTCAAATAAAAGTTTACATCTTTTGGTTGTCAAAATGTCATAAGTCATTGTCTAAGTGTAATGCTACTCTCATGCCATCGTCATCAAGGTTAATAAATCAATTTCATGAGTCTTTGATTCACCAAGGTCACGTTTTCCTTTATTAGAGGGTCATCATTAAAGAAAATGAAAGAGAGTCATGGTTTCATAATTTTGATCATGTAAGTGTCATGAATGTCTTGTTTCTCTTGTCTTGTTGGTGTGTGATCATCATATCTCCATTTAGGCTCATATCATTCATTATCCAAAATTAGAAAGGTGTCATGAGAGTTAGCGAGTTAGGAAATAAAGTTTTTGAAATGGAATCAAAGGTACATGTATATCACTTGTAAATATAACATTTCTTATGGAAAAAATAATGTTGCAGTCAAATCACATCACTAGTCATTTTATAAAGGTACATATGATGTTGTTCAAACACCAAGGTAAAACATCGAGTTTCAAGCTGATAAAGGACACAAAAGCATACAAAAACTTCATTTCACCCTCCAAGAGCTCCTGTATATCATTTTTCCTTATCACGGCCATCAAACCTTCCAAATTTGATCACCCATTGCTTTTTCCATTAGCTTGTTGTTTTTCTGTTGCGCTTTTGAATATTTGTTGCCTTTTTAGGTTTGGAGGTTAAAGAAAGAAAACAAGGTCTCATTTCTCATTCAGCAAGCTTCAAACACTCTTGAAAAGTAATTAAACCTTTCATCAACCCTTTAATGTAGTGTTTTCCCTCTGAAAGTGATTAAATCCCCTCTCCTAGGGTTTTTGCTATCTTTTTGCTTTGTTTTTAAGTTTTAGTGGTATTTGCTTCATTCCAAGGAGAAGCTCCCTAGTTTTCTACCCAAATACATTTGTATACACATATTAAACCCTCCCCAACCATTTCCCATACCTATTTCCCTCATCCCATCATTTTTCCTCAAAAACCCAAGCCCTTGTTGCACTTTTGCTGTGTTTCTGGGTTTTCACTGTGTTTTTCATTTTTTCCCCTTCTTCCCTCACACATTCTAAGAGATTTCACTTCCAAAGTATCCCTAACATATACCCATACCCCTTGAATTTTCCCTAAAATTTTCTCTATCTCCTATCCCCTCCATTTTCCTCCTTAAACTAGTTGCTTTGTTTCCCCTGTTTTGCAGCCCTAGACCCCTACCCTTTCTCCTTTCAAACTAGGATTTTTAGTCAAGCAAAACCAATAGCATGGCCAATGAAAAGAAGAAATACAACAAGGGGGGATAGATCTCAAGATATTATCCAACTCATATGCAAGAGATCAATGCATCAAAATTCATCAAGAGGTCATTTGAATAAGTCTAGGGTTTTGTGAGAAAGTACAAGAGGTAGGCTACCATTCTGAGCTGACTAGTCTATTTTCCACCACTTTCAAGAGGAACAAGACCACCATAGCAGGGATGGAATTCCTAGTCCCAGCAGAGGTTATAGCTTCAAC
>APFE031206837.1:59301-86698 GCA_000404065.3 Pinus taeda
GAGCTGGATAGCTTGTGAGCTAAAGCTTTGTGTAATCCTGAGATATTTCCACTTGTATGATAATACAAAGATCGGGGTTTTTAGCTGAGGCTTTCCCCAGAGTGTTCTTTTGTGTTTCATGTGTATGATTTCTTCTTCTCTGTTATATGTGTTCCTATTGATCTTGCTCGAATTGATTAAGCTTCCACAAAGATTGATAGTAGAAGTAGATCAAGTATTTTGCTTTAGTATATTGCATTATCAAGTGATCTACAGTGAGAATTTCTACAAAGGCAAGTTCAACAGGTTATATCAGTGTCACTTTAGCTTGTTTATGAATTTCACATCCATAAAACTAATAAACCTACCCAATTACTTATTTAGAAGTCTAGTTAAGATGATTGAAAAGGTGCAGACTAAAGGGAAAGATTATCAAGCAAGCTTATTCCACAATGCTTTGATCGAATTCATAGCTCTCCACCATCTCACATAGGTCAATATGTCATGGGAAGCATTATTGGAGGTAGTTTCTCTCTTGCCTATCTCTCATCAATCCAAAAGCCTCAATAGTCCTACATCATATGGGCCACAAAGACCTGATCCATCTAACATACTATCAGTGACGAAAATACAGCCTAGGTAAAAGGTTTCACAAACATACAAGAAGGGTAGGAGGCTAGTTTTGGCCCTTGATATAGAAATAGACATGCCTACTCCTAAACCTATGACTAGGGCTCAAGAAAAAAGGGTGCCTAAGGAGGTTATTATTGAAAAAGTTCAAGTTGAAGCCATGAGAGAGAAATCACCTAGGGATAGAGGTGATTCAACATTCCACCATCATGAAGAGGTACCTCCTCAGGTAGATATGACTGATCATGGAGATAAGGTAGCAGAAAACATCATTAAAAAGAAACATGCACAAACCAAAGAGTTACAAGATGACCTTTCTAAATCCAATTTCATGGTGGCTTTATTGAAATAAGAGAATAGGCAACTGAAGCTAAGCCTAATGCAGTAATGTAAATAACATGAAGATTCTCCCTCATCTAGTAGAGCACCTCTTTTGGCAGCCAAGCAAGAGGGTAAAGCAGTCATTGATGTGGAGCATTTTGAAGAGGAGATCATTCAGGTGCAACCAAGGAGACCTACAACCAGAGCCATGGCCAAAAAGGGACAACAAGCAAAAGGCCCTTCTCCTCCTCAAACCCTAAAAACCTTATATGACTCCATAGCTGATGACATTGAAGAGGACAAGGAGTATTGGTTCGAGAAGGTGAATGTGCACCTAGAGAAATTATTGAAGAAGGCAAACAAAGACACTTCCATGCAGAGGCATATGTCAAGGCACTATTACACAAGAAACATGATGTGCAAGCTTAGGGTTAAGAACATGAAGAAGAAGCTTAAGAAGACCCTAAGGAAGCTTAAGAAGAAAGATAATCTTGATATTTTGGTAGAGGCATCACTATTTGTTTGAAGGCATGAAAAAAATTAAGGTAAGGAGATATAGTTTTACAATGTTTTGAAATTTTTAAGTTCTCCTGCACATATTCAAGTGTACCCTACAAAAACGCAACATGTGCTTGTTGCGCTTTTTCCCAGCGGCTCCAAATGAAGATTGGAAAGCATGTGAAGGTGGATTTGGATTAGTAAATTCTAGAAATCTACTTGGGGTCACTTCTTAGCTCATGAATTTTCATAAAAAGGCCAAAACCCACCTATTTTAAACCTTTTTGCCACTGTTTTGGGTCACTCGATGTGCTTTTGGAGTAGCTGTATTCTAATCAATTTTGAGGTGTCTTATAGAAGTATTTTTGGTGACTTGAAGCTTTATAGGTGTAGTAGACATCCTAAGATACTTATACCAGCTTTCAGCAAAGTTTACAAATCCCTCAAAATCATCAAAACATCTTGCCAAAGTTCAATGTGCTTCTGTTGTTAGTTCATTGTGCTTCTACAATCATTCGTTGCGCTTCTGTGGAGGAGGCTTGTTTCTGTGTTTTGAAGGTCAAGGGTTAACATTGTGTTGAAGCCCCGAAAATTGGGTCTACAATAAGGGGGATACCCACCAGTCCAAACATTGGTTAGCAGCTCCTTCTCCGTTTGGTATAGTGGGTCTAGCTGGGGATATGGGACCAGTTTCCCAATATATGTGTGTGTGTGTGTTGAGAATATCTATTTCCTTTCTAAGAGTTCCTAAGTGAAATGATTTTATTCTAAATCTAATCTAACAACATGCAATTGTATTCTAATAAACAGAAATATCTAATTCTAAACTAACTCGGGATGTAATCTTTCTGTTTTGCGATCTAAAATGATTTCAAATAACAATTGGTAATAAAGACCATTCAACTGCTATGAGAAAAGAATTCAATAAAGGTAAACCATTTCGTATAAAAAGTTAGACGAAATAGTTGTGAAAAACATATCGCATAATAACCTACTCATATATTAAGCATAAATAAATAGCTATCACCGTACATAAGTGCCAAATGATAACTCAAGCATTCACGCATTCATACATAAATAACTGAACATGAATATCACATTAACACATAGGTAGAAATAGTTAAGAGATAAAAGTACCATTTATAACTAGTTCTACTCATGAGCTTCAAGCAATAATGATTTATATCTTCTTAATCCAACATCCACTAAGACTACAAAAGTGCAACATCAATAGTAGATATTAAGCACAGATATCAATAAATCATGTTCCATTCATTCATCAAAACCTCCTCAGAGTGTGAAAAAGTGCATGTTCTGAGGACAAGTTTTTGACAAATTTCAGGACCCTTCTCTAAATGCATGAGAAGGGTTTAAATACTACTAACTAAAGCTAAAAATAATTTATTACAAAAATGTAGGATTCGGTTTAAATGACCGTCCTCATTTCAGGAAAAAATAAAGAAAAATTAACACTAAAACTGAATCTAAAACTAAAACTAACAAATAACTATTTGTGTATCTGTTCCTTGAAATCGCAAGTGTTCAGCATTTGCTTGAGGAGAGTTGGCTGGCCAACTTCCAACTTTAGCTGTTCTGTGAAAACGAAATCGGCAAGAGTTGGTGCCATCTTCTCGGCAGAATTGATGATACATTTGAGAGTCATGCACTGGCTGTGTTGTTTTACCAAATACGTCCAGTAAGACTCCCAATTTAACTTAGTTAATATTTTGATGGATTCTGCCTTTTCTTGAGCCTTCTGTCTCCATCCTGTCTGCAGATGTTGTACATATCTACATACCACTTTGAGGGTATCTCTGATAAATACCACTGGTTTTACAGTTCAACTTTTTCCTTTTTGCCTTTAGCGTTTTTCCTACAAATTTCTGGACTTGCAGGTGATTGAGTAATTAGAGGCTTTCCTCTTCACGGGGTTTTGCCCAACGATGCTCAATTAGCGCTAGGCGCTAGGCGCTAATCGCGCATCAGAAACTGCCTCTGTTTCTTGATCCAGGCTTTCCTAGTGTGATTTTCTCCACTTGTGCGCTTTTTGTTAGAGGATATAAAGATTAAATTTTGTGGAAATAATGACTCCGTGAGTTCTTGATTCTCAGTCTTAAATTGTCTGTTTGTGACATCAGTGTTATCTAGTACCCATTTAACCATGTCTGTGTATGGAATAATTTTGGGCCTCATCGCTATCCGGTGCAAGAACGAACATGCTAGTTCTGTAATAGATGCCTCAAAAGACCCATGTGAGCCTGCAGTAGTTGTAACCTCCATCATTTTGGGATTTTATTCCTCAAGTAGATTGTACATGCCTTCCCAAGTAGTACTACCGACATCTTTGTTACAGACGGTCTCTGTGTATAAGGGCGTCATTTCTTTGTCTTCAGAACTCGGAGCTTTACCCTTCTTTCCCATAATATCTTGAACACTACTATGTATAGTTCTATGCTCTTTGTTCCTCCAATTTACAAATTAGGTTAGAATAATGATAAGAAAAAGGTGATGGGAAAGCTTTAAATGCCGAAAACATATAAAATATACCACCTTACGTGAAATGGCTCTTTGATCAAATGAAAACCATATTCCATTAATGATTGCCAACTAAACCATTGATTAACATTAACGCACATAATTGGGTCTCGTTTTATGGAAAAAGCTTTTTCAAACAACGAGCACTGAAGATTTTTGATAAGGTGATTTGTGATTTGCTTCGCAATATTGCGGATCACAGTATCGTAGATCACAATATCGCGGAATCGCAATATCGCTGGTTCGTAGCATATGACAATCATGCATTAATGTGTTTTCTGCGAAATGTGATTTGCGGTATGCGCCATTGCATATTGGTGGTTTAAGGCATTTCAGCGTAAGTGATGTTTGAGGCATGCAATGCGATGAATGTTTTTAGCGCATAGTTTCACATTGCGATTTCGCAACTTGGAATTCCGCTTGTAGGAAGGGATCTATTACCCTTTTTGTGATGTGACATTTCCTAAAGAGTGATTTTATTCTAACTTATCATAAAACTTAAGCCTTTTTAGATTTTTCGAGGGTATTCTCCTAAGTTTATGATAGTAAGTTTTATTGAAAAAAGAAATATAAGCATTAATTGATTTTTTTAGGGTCCCCACTTATTTAGTATTAGTGATAAGACTAAAGAAGAGGGGGGGTTGTTGCTGGCAACAACAATTGGTGATTCACTTGGAAGAACTAGTTATCTCTACTTTTCTTTTGAATTTTCTAAACTTCCAAAATAGAAAACTTTCCAGAAAATCAAACATTATTATATAAAGATAAAGTACATCATGCTTTCAACTGTCAATGATAGTTTGTTTCTTCTATGTTTAACTTTGGTTATTTACTTCCTCAAGCTAATCATTGTATCTACATTAGTCACTACTTGGTTTATAAAGATAAAAATGAAGCTTTCTCTGTAAATCAGTTTTAAATATGCTCATTTGTTGTAGGTAGAGTCTCTGCTACCAGCAGGTGTTTATAGCCTCGACAGGGTTACCTGTTACCTAGTAATGATCCTGTATCCCACTTGGAGAATTATACAATTTTCAAAGAGAAATCCATATCCACACTTATTGCTTTCATTTTCTTTTAACCCTTAAAGAATAATTCTTTGGTTTGGTAGCCAATTTATGACAGTGCCACTCACTTGATTTATAATTTTACTGAACAAGCTGGCTCGTGATGAGACCCCTTGTCTTCTGATTGCAACAATCTTGAGTCATTGCTCTGTTATGGTATGCAGTTTTGGCAAAGTCAGCAAGCTATAATATCTATGATCATGATAAGTCGGCTCGTGATGAGACCTCTTATTCTTTAAGTTAAAGTGTATCATTGGATTATTCCTTGAAGCTTGTAATTCCCTAGGTGGGGAGGAAGTCATTATTTCCTTAAGAATAGCCCTGGACGACAATGGTAGAGTTTTTGGAAAGAGCTTTTCTACAGAGAATCTTCGTTTTGTTATTGATACCTTTCTTTGGACTGATATAAAACAATTTCCCACTACAGGTCAATTTTTTAAAACAATTATATTTATACAAGCGAAAAAACAAAATCTAAAAGAAATAATTGTTTTTGTGGTGAATTCCAAATGTAACCACTTACAACTGGTTTTATTATGAAAATAAAGGAAAAACTAATTTACAAAAATAGAAGAATGATATGCTATGGAAAGTATTTTTTGAAGATCTATTCGTTAACAGGTAAGACTCTCTTTTTCATGTTAGATCCTGTAACATAAAAGTAGATGGACCTATGACTTCTGCAATTTGGAAAGGGCCAAGCCACATTTGTTGAAATTTTGTATGTTTTCCTCTTTCCTCATGAGCCTTGTCCCATTTTAAAACTAGATCTCCCATCTAAAAGTCCTTTCTGGATATCATGTTTGAATCAAAAGAAGTTTTTACTAATGCTTGGTGATGAGCATGAGTTATTTTAGCCTATTCTCATTGTTCCTCTAGCTTAAGTATTTCCAACTGTCTTAGTTGTAAGGAAGAAGTTGGTGCTTCATCAATATATTGAACTAAGGCCAAAGAGGGAATTGCTAGATGAGTTCGAACAACCACTTCTTTCCCATAAACTAAATTAAAGGGAGAAGTGCCAATGGAGGCTTTCTGCATTATTCGGTCTGCCCATAAAGCATATATTAAAGACTTGTGCCAATTTTTGTGAGTTTGATCAATGGTTCACTTAATGATTTGGATTAAGTTTTTATTCGTAGATTCAGCTAACGCATTCCCCTGTGGGTAATAATTGGCAGAGTATTTAAGCTTAAAACCTCTTTTGAATGCAAATTCAGTCATAGTATTGCCAGAAAAATACGATGCATTATCAAACATTAAAGCAGAAGGTAAACCAAACCTGGTGATTATGAATTGATCTATGAACTCAATGATGTGTTCGGCATTAGCTGTCTTGACAGGAACTGCTTCTACCCATTTAGTAAAATAATTTGTTGCTGTAAGGATATACCTATGTTGTTTAGAAGAGTGAGGAATGATCTCACCTATTATATCCAATCCCCATTGATCAAAAGGCTACTCAATGTTGACTGGTTGCATAGGCAACAATGGTTTTTTTTGTCTCCCAACAGCAATTTGACAAACTTGACATGTCCTTATGTAGCTATGTGCTTCTTTGAGTAGTGTGGGCCAGTAATAGCCTGCGCGGAGGATTTTATGTGCAATAGCATCTCTAGCATAATGTCCACTTGTTGATCTGTCACAGAGTTCCTGCAACACCTTTTCAGCTTCATATTTCTCAAGACATATAAGGAGAACATAATCATAATTCACTCTAAAAATTACATTGTTCACGAGTCGATATTGCTTAGCTTTCAACCTTAGAGCTCTTTTCTTGGTATAATCAAGGTTTGAAGAAGCATATCCATTCTTTAGATAAAATATGATATCAATGTATAATGATTCAACATCGTTTAGGCTTACCTCGTACATTTGTATCTCTGCATATGGTATTTCGGAAACAAGCGATGCTCCAACCAGCATTTTGCAAAAGCCTTGACCTTTTACAATACTTGTTGGTTTGATTTCTACGTTGTGTTCTTGTAAGGCAGTAACCTAATTGGCTCTTCTCTCACCCACATCTTTCTGTTCTAAGAGATTTCTTACCGCTGGAAATGGTACTATGATTTTTGTATGGGTTTTAAGTAGAAAGGGTCTAAAATATTTAATCGCTTTGAAAACAACATAAGCTTGTTTCTCTACATCTGAATAATTTAACTAAGCCCACTGTAGATTTGAACTGAAAAAAGCAATTGGGGCTTCTACCTTGTCTTGATTTTCTTGAGTGAGTATTGCAACATATGATCTATCAGAGGCAAATGTATATAAAATGAAAGGATCAGAAAAATTTGGAGTTGCTAAAGATGGAGCATTAACAATTGCTTGTTTGATCAGATTGAATGCTTCATATTCGTCTTGGCCCCATTTGAAGATTGAGTTATTTTTAATCATTGCTTGTAAAGGAGATACGATTCTTGAAAAATATGGAACAAATCTCTTTACAAAATTAATTTGGCCAAGGAAATATTGCGTAGCTTTCTTATTGTGACGTAGGGGTATTTCGGAAATCTCCTTGATTCTGTCAGGATCAATATGGATTCTAGATTTTGACACTATGAATTTAAGAAGTTTTCCTTCACTTAATGCAAAAAATACTTTTTTGGATTAAGTGAAATTCCATACCTTTGACAACATTGGAAGATCTGTTTTAAAACTCTGAGATGATTGCCTCACTTTTTGGAATATACAGTTATATCATCCAAGTAGATTACTACTGATTTGTTTACTAATCCCTTAAATGTGATGTCCATGGCCCTTTGAAATGTGGCACCAGTGTTGATCAAACCAAAAGGCATCTTTTGATATGCATAAGTGCCTCATTTGGTTCTGAACGTGGCCTTTAATTGATCCTCGAGATGGACCAACACTTGGTTGTAGCCAGAGAAACCATCCAAGAAGGACATTAATTCTGATCCTATGATTGCCTGCAGTATTTGCTCCATGGGAGGCAAAGGAAAATTATCTTTTTGGCAGGCTTTGTTAATATTTCGAAAGTCAATGCAAATTCTAATGTCTCCATTCTTCTTTCTAACAGGAACCATATTAGAAACCCATTTAGAATGTCGAACGAGAAAAATGATTTTAGCTTTCAATAACTTATTGAGCTTAGATTTGATCTAGTTTTCTAGATTAGGATGGATCTTTCTCAACTTTTGTTGGACAGGTTTTTCATCATTTATCATTGGGATAGTATGTTGGATGATAGAAGTGTCATAAGTCTTGAGTTCATCGCAGTTCCAAGCAAAGACACTTTTGTATTGTTTCAAGAGAGGAACATACGCTAATTTTTCTTCAGAAGCTAGGCCAAGGCCTAGGTTGATATTCTGTGGCTTGGTATCAGTTCATAGATTTACTAATTCATAGTTCAGAGTTGAACTTTGAAGTTTTGAATTGGTAGATCTCTTGAATCAATCTTTCAAATCATAGAGGTCTTCTAATTTGACTAATGACTTTGGCATAGCATTATTAGTGCTATCTTGTTGCAATTGTCTATCATGTTGGTCCTCATCAATTATCTAATTGGTGTAAGATCCCTCAGGTGTGAGGAAGCTTACAATATCAGGATCATCATTGAAAATCCTCTAATTGGTAATGTTATCAAGAATCGAGGGTCTAAAGATTAATTCGATTGAAAATCTATCAGGCTATAGTCTTCTGAGAGAATGAGCTTGGAAGCTACATTAGCTAAGAGGTCTGCACTAGCACTCTAGAGTCTATGAATTGATGAAATATTGAATGCTATAAAATATTCAATGAGATCTTGAACTAAAGATTGGTAATGATTTAAATGACCTGATAAACAATGTATAGTATTGCGTACCTATCTGATTACAATTTCAGAGTATCCCAAGACTTAGATATTTGATGTCTAATCTGATTGCTTTGTATAATCCTTGGACTAAAGCCTCGTATTCTACGGTATTATTGGTGCAATCGAACTCAAGTCTACAAGTTCACATAGTTTTGTTTCCCTCTGGACTAATTAACACGCATCCTGCTCCTGCTCCTTCGTTATACTTAGAACCGTCAAAAAATAACTTCCAAAATAAAGATTTATTTATAGGACTATCTATAAAATTAATACATTTAGAACTTTGTTTGAGAAAAAATTTCTACTTGAGGTAAAACAGAATGTTCTAAGTAAGGTGAAGTATGAGCATTAAAATTTCCTAAGAAAGAATCTACATAATAGTTGCCAATAATATTATTGTTGTATGTTACCGGTTCATTTTCTCCTTTCAATTCTACTACTATGTATTTCTGATGTCTTTCTTGCTCAAACTTTATTTGATTTGGTTTACCATTGTAAGGGGGCCACATGTGCGACCAATCAGTTGCAAAGTATCCGTGATGATTTTCTGACCAATCTCTGCTAAGAATTAAGCCATAAAATTATGGAATTTCTACAACTAAAATGTCGATAACTTGACATATCTTTGGATTAGATGACAGCCTTATGGTAACCTGATTCAATTCGTCGATCACTTCAACTTGTGACCGATCTAGCTGAACTATGCACACAACATATTTTTGAGGTTGAACGTTCAACTTTGCACATATTGACTTTGGTAAGATATTAGATGAAGCTCCAGAATCCACTGAACAATTATGCAATTTTTTGTTGAAAACTTCATAAGTAAGAAGAAATGGGGGAGTATGAGATCTCGACCTTCCTCCAATTAAAGTGATATTGTCTAGATCAACTTTATTAACCACATTAGTGGAGGTCTTCCCATCTCATGGGAAGCTTGAGAGATTACAACGACAGGCAGAGGTGCAAGTAATACAGCGTGTAATTCTTTCAAAAGTATCTTTTGCTGATGCTTTAACTTGCTCAATTCATAAAAAGTGATGTTGGCCCTAGTCTTCTTCATGTCTTCTATGATATTATACTCCATTTCATCTGAAACAATCAATGTTTTAGATGGAGTTGGTGAATCTGTTTGGACTGGGCTTGTTTGAGTCGCTTTAGGTGTTGTTTTCTTGGCTGCAACTTTATCCTTAGGAATTGAGCTTGCGTTCTTTGGCTTAGGACTAGGTTGAGGAGGATCCAGTTGATTTCTACTTCGAGTACTAACCGGTGATGCCTCTTGATCCTCTTCATCTAGGAGGATGAAATCCCACTTACCTTGCACCTCTAGAACTTCTTCTTCATCGGTAGGTTCTTCAGTAGCAATTTCCTCTTCTTCTTCTTCTGATTCAGCACTTGTCATAGCATTGGGAGGCTTTGAATCAGTCGAAGGATTTCTTCTATAAGACATGTACAACTTTTTAGAAGAAGTTTCTGCTACTTGTTTCTTAATGTCAACCATTTCGTTAGACATAGTTTTCAAAACTTTCTGCAATCCTTCTAAATTGAATGGATCTTTTGATTATTTTTTCTTGGGATCTTCCTTAAACGTAACCTTCTTAGATTTTTGTTCATCTACAACATTTTTCTTTTCTAAGGCTACGATACGTTTCTCTACCGCTATTGCTTCCTTCATATTGTCAGCTAAAGTTGTTTTTTTAGCCCTATCAACAAAGGTTGCTATGTTTTATGGTAAAGCAGAGATGTACCATTCACTTCGCACTTTTTCTCTAGGCTTGGAAGCAGTAGGAATTTTATTCAACAATTTATTGAAACGTGAATTAAAATCTTTGATAGGTTCTTTTGACTCAGCCCTAAGGTTAGACAGGTCATTGATCAGTGTTGTCGTAGATCTGTCATCACCGAACTTAGTCAATAATTGTTCTTGGAAGATATCCCAACTAGTGATAGATCCAGATCGTAATGAGAAATACCATGATCTGGCTGCTCCTTTCAGAGTGTAAGGAAAGAGTCAGACGACAACATCTTCATTAGTAACTCCATTGAGATTTATAGATAGCATAAAGTTGTTTATATGTTCTTCCGCTAGCATGCCCACTTCAGGATTAAACTTAGGCATCCATTTTTTAGGATGGGCCAGTATTTGACTCAAGGGCATAGGCATTAAGACTGTCCTTGGGTTATTCCATGGAGATTGGGCCATCACTGAACTACTAACAGAGGAAAGCGTAGAAGATGATCCCTGCGGTTAGGAACATGAGGATATTACAATTCCAGATGATTGAGAAGGGGATGTCGAAGTTCCAGTGGACTGGTGGACAATAATCTGAAGTGGTGGGGTGGATGGTTGACTTCACGGTGGATAGGTTGAGATGGATGATGATGATGAAAGAGTCTCGCTATCAGACCCTTTAGGTGATTTCCTTTCTCTCTTCCTTGTAGGTAGAGGTAACTCATTTGTCTCAATACCAAACATTTCGCTCTTTAATCTGGTGAGAGGATGAGTAGGGTTATATTGCGAAGTCACACTGCCTTGAGATTTATTAGATCTTTGAGGTGATATAGAAAATCGCTAAAGTTTATGGATCAAAGATTCAACTTCAGGAGGTTCAATAGTAGATTTCTTTAAAATTTCAGGGTTTGTGGCAGTGGCTGTTGTTCTTTCGACTTCTTGCTCAAGATTTAAATATTTTAAGTGCAATGGAGAAGTCGGGGGAGATGGTGATGGCAATTTACTCTTAGGATGGCGTTTAGATTTGGACTTACTTGCCATTCGTAGTTCATGGCCATCCTTCTAGCGCCAAATATTTTCAAGCCCAGAAAATTAGGTCTACAACGAGGGGAATACCCACCCGGTCTAGACCTTGGTTAGCAGCTTCTTTTCCGTTTGGCATAGTGGGTCCGACTGGGGATATGGGACTAGTTTCCCAATATATGTGTGTGTGTGTGTTGAGAATTGATATTTACTTTCTAAGAGTTCCTAAGTGAAATGATTTTATTCTAAATCTAATCCAACAACATACAATTGTATTCTAATAAACAAAAATATCTAATTCTAAACTAACCCGGGATGTCATCTTTTTGTTATGCTATCTAAAATGATTTCAAATAACAATTGGTGATAAAGATCATTCAACTACTATGAGAAAAGAATTCAATAAAGATAAACCATTTCGTATAAAAAGTTAGATGAAACAGTTGTGTAAAACATATTGCATAATAACCTACTCATATATTAAGCATAAATAAATAGATATCACCATACAGAAGTGCCAAATGATAACTCAAGCATTCACGCATTCATACATAAATAACTGAACATGAATATCACTTTAACACATAGGCGGAAATAGTTAAGAGATAAAAGTACCATTTATAACTAGTTCTACTCATGAGCTTCAAGCAATAATGATTTATCTCTTCTTAATCCAACATCCACTAAGAGTACAAAAGTGCAACATCACAAGTAATAGATAAAATGAGAATTCAATAAATCATGTTCCATTCATTCATCAAAACCCCTCGGAGGGTGCAAAAGTGCATGTTCTGAGGACAAGTTTTTGACAAATTTCAGGACCCTTCTCTAAATGCATGAGAAGGGTTTAAATACTACTAACTAAATCTAAAAATAATTTATTACAAAAATGTAGGGTTTGATTTAAATGACCGTCCTCATTTCAGGAAAAAATAAAGAAAAATTAACACTAAAAATGAATCTAAAACTAAAACTAAAAACTAACTATTTGTGTATCTGTTCCTTGAAATCGCAAGTGTTCAGCATTTGCTTGAGGAGAGTTGGTTGGCCGAATTCCTACTTTAGCTTTCTTGTGAAAATGAAATCGGCAAGAGCTGGCGCCATCTTCTCGGCAGAATTGATGATACATTTGAGAGCCATGCACTGGCTGTGTGGTTTTACCAAATACGTCCAGTAAGAATCCCAATTCAAGTTAGTTAATCTTTTGATGGATTCTACCTTTTCTTGAGCCTTCTATCTCCAGCCTGTCTGCAGATGTTGTACATATCTACATACCACTTTGAGGATATCTCTGATAAATACCACTAGTTTTAGAGTTCAAGTTTTGCCTTTTGCCTTTAGCGTTTTTTCCTACAAATTTTCGGGCTTGCAGGAAACTGAGTAATTAGAGGCTTTCCTCTTCAAGGGGTTTTTCCCAATGATGTACGATTAGTGCTAGGCAAACTGCCTCTGTTTCTTGATCCGGGCTTTCATGGTGCGATTTTCGCCTCTTGTGTGCTTTTTGTTAGAGGATATAAAGCTTAAATTTTGTGGAAATAACGATTGCGTGAGTTCTTGACTCTGAGTCTTAAATTGTTTGTTGGTGACATTAGTGCTATTCATTGCCCATTTAACCATGTCCATGTATGGAAGAATTTTGGGCCTCGCAGCTATCCAGTGCAAGAACGAACATGCTAGTTTTGTAATAGATGCCTAAGAAGACCCTTTCGAACCTGCAGTAGCTGTAACCTCCATCATTTTAGGAGTTTCTTCCTCAATTAGACTGTACATGCCTTCCCAAGTAGTAATACTGGCAGCTTTGTTACAGGCGGTGTCTGTGTATAAGGGCGTCATTTCTTTGTCTTCATAACTCGAAGCTTTACCCTTCTTTCCCATAATATCCTGAACACTGATATGTATAGTTCTTTGCTCTTCATTCCTGTAGTTTACAAATGAGGTGAGAATAATGATAAGAAAAAGGTGACGGGAAAGCTTTAAATTCCGAAAACATATAAAATATACCACCTTACGTGAAATGGCTCTTCGATCATATCAAAACCATATTCCATTAATGATTTCCAACTAACTCATTGATTAACATTAACACGCATAATCGGGTCTCGGTTTATGGAAAAAAAAAAATCGAACAACGAGCCTAGAAGATCTGCAATAAGGCGATTTGCAATTTACTTCACAATATCGTGGATCGCAGTATCGCAGATCGCAATATCGTGGAATCGCAATATCGCTGGTTCGTAGCGTATGACAATCATGCATTAATGTGTTTTCTGCGAAATGTGATTTTGTAGTATGCGCCATCGCATATCGGTGGTTTAAGGCATTTCACCGTAAGTGATGTTTGAGGCATGCGATGCGATGAATGTTTTTAGTGAGTAGTTTCGCATCGCGATTTCGCAACTTAGAATTCCGCTTGTAGGAAGGGATATATTACCTTTTTGTGATGTAACGTTTCTTAAGGAGTGATTTTATTCTAACTTATCATAAAACTCAAGCCTTTTTAGATCCTTCAAGGGTATTCTCCTAAGTTTATGATAGTAAGTTTTATTGAAAAAGGAAATATAAACATTAATCGAATTTTTTTTTAGGGTCCCCACTTATTTAGTATTAGTGATAAAACTAAATAAGAAGGGGGGTTGTTGTTGGCCACAACACATTGGTAGATTTAATTTGTCTCTCATTGATTTTACATGATGTAATTAAGAATTCTAGCAATGGTTAGAGTTTATTTCCTTGTAATTAAAGCTTTCAAAATCAAATAAAATTAGTTAGTGTAAAAAAGGAATTGGTTTCTAACCTCCCTAGTTTTTGGTAATGGTTAGAGAAAATGATGTAATTAGTTCCTAGGATGAAGGATTTGAATCTCACGAGGGGGAATGTTGTTTTTCATATATATGTAGTCAAAGTGAACTCATAGAGAGGTTTGGATTCTTGAAGCTCATCTCTTGGACTAGTGTACTACACATTTTTTCAGAAATATAACAAACAGTTGCAGTTATTTTTATGGGATTCTTGTGATGTGGTTTGTGGCATTGTATTTCTCCAGCTTTCTTTATGAATTTGATGATTAAGTATTTCTAGCATCCATCTATATTATTCTGGTGATTATCTCTTAAGTTTTAAAGAAGATTTCATGATCAATATGCTTTTTTTTGTCTGCGATTTTCATATGTGTTTTTCTTCTAAGCAAATGAATTCATACCTATATGCTCATTTTGCTTCTTCTTTCCTCCTCACCATACTACAATGAAAAATTAACTTTTTTCCATTGATTGAATCTACCTTTCCACATCTTATGGCTGTAGTTGACCCTTAGAGTTACTTGACCTAGTTCCTCAAAATGGTGCTTCTCTATCCAACAAACCCTAATCAAACCCTACTATGAAAATAACTAGCCTAAAACCCTAATACTCTCCAATCACTTCCATTGGATGTGAAATTGATATAGAGAGAGCCCTCTCTTATTTGGTAGGGCTAGATACCAAGCCAAAAGATGGTCAGAGGTTACCTCCTTGGCTTCCCTTTCTCAACCATGGAAAACTAGGGAGTGTTAACGCTAGTTACAGATGGTACTGTGTACATGTTGTACATATGGTACTGGTGTACATGTGGTATTGTGTGCATGTTGTACATGTCGTGTAGCAGGCATTAGGTACTATGTATGTGCATTTCATAGTTGTGGTATCATGAATGTGTACTCATTGTCTTGTACTCTTTGTAGTACATGTATTGTGTTGTGTTATACGCTAGGTGTAGGAACATGTATTTTTTGGTACCGCACGTTCTGTGTGGATATATGTGTTGTGATGCACATCGTGCATGTGTACATGATTCAAGAAAAGAAAAAGGCTTTGGGTGTTTTTTGGGTGTGGCAACCAATCCGGGGTGTGTAAAGAAAGGACAAAGGTAGAAGCTAATTATTGATTAAAGGATAAGTATCAGTGTTTTATTTCAGTTTTATTATGCATGTGATTTATGATTCTAGTCTATGATGATTACATGTGATCTATGATTCTGGCTTATTATGGTTACATGTGATTTATGATGTTGATCTATGTTGGTTGTGTTTTGAGCTAACCTGATGTGATATATTTATACATGATGATTTGGTCAAAGATTTTAGTTTGACTGGTTGTGACAGGAAGTAAACGGGATTGCAAGTATACCTTAATGGTGAGCTACCAATGAGGTATGATGTGAATTTATTTCAATCTATTTTGAATCTAATGGAAATTATTTGCTTGGTACAGGAAATCATGAAATGCGCAATTGGGTGGTTGAAACAGATTGTAATAATTAGCAACAGCAGTGAAATAAATTGGAAAAGATGGCAATATGTTGGTAAAGCACTTTAGGAGCGAGGCCGTTGTGGGAAACTGGAACCCAAGAGTGTCCATTGATTTCCACGTGTATGATATGACCAGTATGATGGTTTGAGGTAGGGATATTCCTTGGTTTCTGAACCTTCTAATGCAAGGAAACCTTGCCGAGGGATGGATTTCCCAGGACGAGGGTGCCAACGGAACTTGTAAGGTGTGTGACTGCATGGAAGGGAGTGACAGAATTTCCGAAGGGATTGTGTAGCAAAGAAGGGAAGGTTGAGGATATACTTGATTTGGTCATTAGCAGTATTAGATGGAATCAAATGCACATTAAGAGTGCGCCTTGGAACAATGAGTCGGTAAATGTTCATTGAGAGGACAAGTGACACTAGATTGTAGCACTAGTCATTGGATACATTTTGACCTTGTAATGGATGATGGAATTCCTGGGAAAGAGGTGAATTCTGTTATTACATGTTCATATGTGCATATGTGTATATGTGTGTATTAGTGTAAATATTGTATCGAGTTGGATTTATAAAGCTCGATGGACAGTATGATTATTTGTTAGATGAAGAAAATGTGTATGTGTGTATATGTGGTCATTATTGTAAATATCGTAGTGAATTGTGCTATAAATCTCCACTAAACAGTACGTTTTTCATGTTTTAGCAGATGGTCATTGTAAATACTACAACAAGTCATGTTATAAAGCTCCATCGGCAATATGTTTTGTTTTCAGTAGTTTTACGGTTATAGGGGTCATTGAATGTTAGGTCCCTATAATACTAGTGATTCCCCCATTACTATTATCATTGTATCCCTTATTGTTATTGTTGTGCCCTTATTGTCCCCATATTGTTATTATTGTGCCCCATAGAATCCCACTATTGTTTTTTTTGTGCCTTTATATTATTATTGTTAGGTCAGCTTCCCCTTAGACTCCTATATATAGAAAGGAGGTTTTGTCATTTGAATCATCCAAGAATTGTTCATTTGTGTAATGTAAAGGAGGTTTCCCCCTTGAAGAGGCTAAATTATAAGGCGTTGACCTATCATTTTATCTTTTTGTGACCTGGTTTCCTAACATTTGGTATCAGAGCTTTGGATTCTAGGGTTTCGCTACTCTAAATAGGTCATCATCAGATTTTCGCTATAACTTTTTTTCTATGACATTTCAGAAGAGAAAACAAAAACCAATTTGAGACAAAATCGTACTGAACCTTGGGTCCAAATTTCAGAGCTTGTCTCACTATATTTTCAGAGATATGATATGAAGAATTTAGGGTTTTTGCAAGCTCCAGAATTTAAGCTAAAATAGGCCATCGTGGGAAATTTGCTATAACTCTTTCGTTATGAAGTTTCAGAAGATAAAACAAAAACCCATTTGAGAAGAGATCGTCTTGAACCTTAGCTCCAAATTTTAGAGCTTGTCTCACTATATTGTCGAAGATATAATCTGAGGAAGTTAGGGTTTTTGCAAACCCCCGAATTACATTCCAAACAGGTCACCGTGGGAAAATCGTCATAACTGTCAATCTAAGCATCAGATTGAAATTTCGTAAGAAGTTACAAAAATAGGATGGACTATAGTTTCTTTTATATATTGTTCAGATCCAAAGGTCAAAAAAGTGACACGTGGCACTTCATACAAGTTCACTCTTCAGAAAAGGTATATAATTAGGTCATCTTGGGAGATTGTGCATAAATATTTCTTAGAGAATCCAATTTTGATCACACTGGTAGCATTGAAAAGAGGACAGAGAGGGCTACTATAGGTCACAATTTTGGAACTAGAAGAGTTGAAATTACAGAAATACATCGGATTCAATATTAGGCTCTTACAAAGTGAAAAAAAGGTGTGTAGTTTTTTTTCAATTTTTGCATAAGCTTGGTTTGAAAAATTAGTTTGAAGGAATTCAAAGGGCATAGTGAAACATTATTATCAGTAATTGATGTCTCGAAGAAATAAAATGGAAACACTTAGTAAGCAACATGAAAGCTCTAGCATGACTCATGAAGAAGAGGAAGAAATGCAACATGATATATCAAAATTACAAGACCACGTACAACAAATGTCACTCGCACAAAAAGTAACAAAGCTAAGATGGATGATTTAAAGAAAGACATAGAAGCTAAGATGGATGGTTTAAAGAAAGACGTGGAAGCTAAGATGGATGGTTTAAACAAAGGAATAGAAGCTAAGATGAATGACGTGGAAGCTAATATGGATGGTTTAAAAAACGACGTAGAAGCTAAGATGGATGGCGTGGAAGCTAAGATGGATGGCATGGAAACTAAGATGGACAATTTGAAGATATATTTGAAGGTAGACATGGAAGATTTGAAGACATATTTGACAAAGTTTCTACAAGAAATGCTTACTAATGGCAAAAGGGTGGTAAAGGAAACTCATGATGAGAACAAAATAAATGTTAATCACGATTTCATAGACTCTAACGTTGGATCAAAGAACCACCATGTTCCAAAGATCGATATGAGGAAGTTTGATGGTGTTAGTCCTTACAATCTCATAGGCTGAAAAGGAAATCGACAAGGGTAACCTCAAACCACTTCAACTCAGTAGCTAGCCCTACTGAGCATGAGAGGGATCTCTCTAAGTCTCTTATCAGTGATATGAATTTAAAGCAAATGAATTTTAGGCTAGGTATGTGTATTCGTTTGTTTGTGAAAATTTGGTTTTTTAAGGATTTGTTGAACTTAGGGTTTGGAGCCACAAGTAGGTCTAGGCTATGGGAATGCAGGAGAAAACATAAGAAGGAGCTAGATATCAGAAGCCATGGTGTAATTTGAGTAATTATTAGTGTACTATAGAGGATATAGGCTGGAAGAAACTAATGAGCATAAATAAACATGATTTCATTAGCTTAGGAAGACCAAACACTTGACTATGAAAACCAGATAACAGAGATTGAAAAGCAAGAATTCTGAATATTTTATCACAAGGAATTCATAGAAAGAAGAGATATAATGTAGATAAATATGTTTAGACCATGAAGAAACAAAAAGAATGAAGTACAAGCACCATTAACTCACTAGGCTAGAGTTCCTTGAAAATAGCTGCAACCTGTATCTGTATTAGCTGAAAGATGATTACAATGCAAGCCTCCTTCACAAAAAGTTCAACCCTCTTCTCCTAAAGTGAAATGATACTTATAGACTCTCCTAGACCACTTTCTCACCTTTAGGAGTCGGATTCCTTGGTGGAGGAATTGACTCTAAGATTCTCTCAACCAACAAGTGAGAGTAAGAAGGTGCAACTCAAACACTTAATGAAGAGTTTGTTTAGGAGTTTGCTTCTTTTATGAGGCCTAAAAAACATAAAAGAAAAATCTATGATGTACATTCATTCATGCTTACATCACCTAGCCTCGTAGCTAGTGCCATTACATAGAGAATCTTGACTTTGACCAAGTAAGACTGAAAACTAGAAATTTTACATAGTGAAATTTTCCAAATAAAAACACAAAATGTGTAGAAGTGCAGCGCCAACTTTGAGCTGATTTTAGGTGCCTTCCAGGGGTCAAAATATAAATATGAGAGAACAGTCAACTATTCCTTCAAGTCTAGTTTCTCAAACAGATTTAATTTCTAAATTTGGAGCATGGGAAGACCTTCAAAAATCCATTCTCCCAAGGTCACGGCAGAAGCGTAGCACCTATCAAAAAATGGTCCATAATGCTAGTTTTTTGCCACTTTTTTGCATTTTTCTCCAAAACTAAGCCACCTCTACAAAATATGAGAAAATGGGTTTTTATAGGATGTCAATACCTTTCCAAAAATGTAGGCCTTTCCTCAAATGGAGGCCTCAGGAAAAAGCGCAGTGCCAAGCCGTTGCGCTTCTATAGCAGTTGAATTTCTGAACTTAGACCAAAATTTGTAAAAAAAACTCAAAATGCTCAGAAATTGCTCAACATTGGAGGGAAGATGTACAAATATGTTTTCTATACCTTCATGGATGCTTCAACAAGCATCTCCAAGTTTACCTCATCCTTTTGATGTTTTTTGGCCTCCTTGAGCTTATTTTCAAGTTGTTTCACTTTGACATTGGTGATCATGTTTTGAGCTTGATAGTGATGTGCCATGTGTCTGAGCAATAGATTGCCTCTATTTGCATTCTCAAGGGGCTTATCCAAGTGTTCATTCACCCTATTAAGCCAATATTCTTTATCTTGATGAACCTCTAGGGCAATCCTTTCTTCTAGGTCAAGGTCTTCATTAAGAAAAAATTGTTCTTCTTCCTCTCGCAAAGCTTTCTTGAGGCCTCTTGTTCATGGTATTTTCCTTTTTCCTCTCACCTTTGATGCTTTAGGCTCACTTGATGTCATGATCTCCTCACCTTTTCCAACCTAATGTAATAACTTGGCTTGTTCTTTTTCCGTGATTAGTTGTTTAGTCTTAAGTTGACTATTTTCTTGCTCAAGGAATGATATAACATACTTTGCCTTTCCAAATTGATCGCCAGCTCCTTGATTTGGTAGTTCTTATCCCTGATAGTTTGTCTCATGTTTTTGGTCTAATCTTCAGTCTCTAGATCAATTAGTTCAAACTCATGTTCTACTATGTCTTTATCCTTTGTTGTCGAACCCTGTTTTGTTGATGAAGAAGGCTTGGCCCCTTTCTCACCATGAGAAGCAAACACAAGTCCTTTTCATCTCTGGTATGTTTTGGTCACCTTAGGTCTAGGTGCCTTGGGAACCTCCTTTGATTTGTTTGATAACCCTACTTCCATATACTATGCTAATGTGCCTTGGTGATGGCTTGGTGAAGCAATCTCATTCCATTTTTGAAAGCCTAGATGATAGGAAATGGGAAAAAACAATGAGGTATGAGTGGAAAATGAAGTGATGTGAAGGTGGTGTTTGACAAAATGGTAAAGGAGATTTGAAAGATGTGGATATGAAATTTGGAAGCTGATGAAAATGAGTGAAGAAACAATGGAAGAGTGATCTGCTTGCAAGGAGGAAAAACAAGGTTTATAATGTAAAATTCCCAAAAACCTCTAGGAATGAACTAGGGTTTTACTTTTTGAGAGGTAAAACTTTGTTTTGAGGTGAACTGAATGGTTAAAAGTGTTTATTAAACATGTATGCAGGTGTAGGAAACCATTTTACATGTTTTAGAAATGAAAAATAAAGATGGGCATTTTCACCCTATCATTTCCCATGCAAATTTCACTACAAACCCTAACTTGAAGAATCATTGACATGAGATGAATTTGGAAAAGGAAAAGAGGGATAATGATGGTGTACTTACTTTTCCCTTAGCTTAGAAGTCAATAAAATCAATATTGCAAGTGAAAAAATGAGATTTGGGAGAGTTTTGAAGGATTTCTAGGCACTCTGTCCTGCGCACAGTGCAGTGTTCCGACACGCAGTGCCAAAGCGCAGTGCAGTTCACAGAAGCACAATGCCATCTTCCAAACCACATTTGGAGGCCTTAAACTACTCCAAATTGTGAGCTTGATAGCTCGTTGGAAAGTTCCTGAAGTCTGCTATAAGATGGAAACCTCGAGAATGTAATTTGGACACTCCATGAGGGAGAAAAAAAATTAATTTCCCAAGGTCACTCCAAAAACTTAGGGTTTCTCTGACAAAAGCTAAGCTCCAACTTGCAAAGCAATTTTGGATGCCTTTCGCTAATACAAATCATGATAGAAAGGTATAATTGGAAATCTTAGGATGTCTGATACACAATAGAGTCCTTAAGAACTTCCAACACCTGCTCTAAACACCTGAAAAACTGTCTTGAAGTCAAGTTGTCCAAAAGTGGATTAAGTCTCCCATAGCAAGTGTATTTTGGGAATTTTTTTCAAATAATAACACCTATGCATAAACTGAAGGATTTTTTTGTTCCTTTGACTATAATGGACAAAAACCTCTTTCACTTTTGTAAAATTATTCTCCATTTTGTCAGAAACATATTTTTAAGAAAACACGTCCCTATGAGAAATGATGAGGTGAGGTAGTGTACTGCAACATTGTCTTATTTGAAATTAAACATTACCTTTACCTTTATTTTTCTTTCCCTAAGCTTCTAACTCCCTTTACCCACTTAATCACATGATGGACATACTTATGGCAACATATGGTATCGTGATGACACATGAAATGAAACCCTAGACCATGACCTAAAATCAAGAATTTAACCATTTCATGACCCAAGACATTTAAATGAAGATATGATATCTTGAAGAAGACAATGAACATGACGAGCTACGAAGACCATGAGTAATTGAAGGGAGCAGTAGTGACCTAGAAACAATAACCAATGATGAAATTTTTATTTGAAGACTCACTGAAATGACAAAAAAATTGAATTGACACCCTAACAACACCTTGTAAGAGCATATTTGATCACTGGTGACATGTTGAACTGACTGACACTAACATTGGCTCCAACTAGGGATGGCAGCTCCTTGGAGGTGTCAAGAACACTGTAAACTAAGTAGCCTTATCCATTGGGCAATGGAGTCATAATGCAACAACTAAACTCAAACTGAAAACTGACTGACTAACCGACTGAATTAACTATAAAAAAAATACTGGTTGAACTTACTTATGGTAGAAGACCATTGGGATCTTAGGGCTTCCACCTCAGGCATCAAATCCTAATGATAATCGCCTGCCTACTAAATATGTATATACAATCATGTGTAATGATCCCTCCAGTGTAACCAATCCAGCAAGTGGCTATGTACTTGAATTATGCTTGTACTTTCCTTGAGCAGGTAGAACAAACAAAAGCTAGCGAAATCTGAGTGTGCATTGAATATGTGCTCATGATCCATTAATACAAGAAAATTCATCTTTCCAGATGGCTGCAAAAAATTAGCAGTAGGGTCTATAATAATCTAGAACATTATCATATCTTGAAAGTCAGAAGAAATACAAGCACACTCTTCGTTTTCTTAATCTGGAGGAAGACCATCATGTGCAAGTGGCTCTAAAAAACCTCTTCTTTATCGCTACTTTCCTCTTCATAATCTTCTTGTAATGTTTGATTATTATTCTTTGCCACAATTTCATTGTCTGAAACCTTCACACATGGAAATTTAAAATTATGATTTGCATGAATCTTCCCTTGAAATAGTGCTTCAGAAAATGGATGAGCTAGAGAGACATATGAGTGGTGAGTGTCTAGAGATCCTTGTTCATACATTTCATCAAAAACATCATCTTGGTCTTCACAAACCTGATCTTGAAATAAAACCTCAGAGAAAGAACAATCTGAAGAACAAGTGAATGGCTATCTTCATACCTCTCTTCCAAAAGACAGGGTTTTGGATGCTCATCGAAAACTTTAAATGCAGCAACCACTTCAAGAATGTTTGATTCCTTATGTGCTTTAACAAGAAGAATATCAATTTGACTGCCACAAGAATCAAGGGAAACAACTTCTTGTTCACTATTTCCTTTTAAAAGTAGATGATCATTGTCATTAGATGGTTCACTGCTTAAGTTTTCTGTACATGTAATTTCAGAATTCTCACTTGGACCAATTTCTTCTTAACTGTTAGGATACAAATCTATTTCATCTTAAAGCAAAGAAGGAGTTGATGTGTGTTGTGAATGATCCTTTGTATCAAAGCAACTAATCTCTGTTATTTTTTGTTGGGAAGAATATTCATAAAGGGCCTCTATGATCTCATAATCTAGACATTCTTCATCACCAAAAGTTTCTTCAAGGTATTGAATGAAGTTTTCACATGATTCTGTTAGACTCTGTCTTGTATGTCAATTTGAGATTGATTCTTCTTCAAAACCCTGTTTTGAAGAAGAAATCATTAAATGTGTTTTTTTTTAAATATGTAATTTGTCAAAATGTTCCAAAGCTCTACAGTTCTTCAAATGGCAACAGTTTCATCAGCTCCTATCTCTGCATTCAAATGAAACAAAAAGTTGGCATTTACATAAAGGGCTTACAGATGCATGACAGTGGCATGTATACATGTGGGTACTTAAAATTGTGGGCACAAGGAAAGATTTACATGAACCAACCACAAGCATGCTACGCAGCTTGCACTTGCAGGCAATACAGCAAGAGACCAAGACATTTGCATTACAGCAATTTTATACCATTGCCATGGTCTGAAACAACTAGAAACATGCCATGTACCTGCCAATGGGGAATAATCAACAAGCAAGGCCTCTTTAAATCCTTCTTCTCCTTGATGATTCATTGGTGAACAGGATGCAATCAGTTTCGTAGAGTAAGAGCAGTCATTGGCTTCGAAGGCAGCACTATTGATTAATCAGTTGCTGGTCAAGAAGCACTTTACACAGGGGAAGCGTTGACAGAGTCTACACCTATAGGAGGTCCGAGATAAAAAATGTTGGCCAACTAAAGGCCTCAGAATGGGACTAAGAGACCTTTCAAAAATTCCATCTATCTTGCAGTTTCATATTGTGGATGGACATATGCAAGGGACATTTAACCCGTTGTGATTATTCTAACTGTAATTCCAATATAGCCTCAAGAAATCTTATGTCAGTAACTCCAAGTAACACTCTCAATTTGTGGACAATATGACTCCATTTTAGAGCAGAACTATGAATTTGTTGACTTATTTGATAACATGACATTATCTAGATGTCGGAAAATTTCTATAGTTGTTGGGTGGGAGTCACTAGAAATTCCCTCTTTCTCTACTTTACTCGAGGCTGGGAGCTTCAACTTTCCATTGCATATCCAGTGTTGAGACTTGGGATTTGACGATGGGACTACTTGAGTGCGTGGTCATGATGTTCTAGTCTCTAGATGGGTATCAGAGAACAAGTGTGAGGCCTATTAATAGCAAAACTAAATGTCGGAGGATATCTTATTTCTGAGCTACCACAGGTGACCACTTTTGATAAGTGCATTTTACGTGTCCATGTGCTTACAAACAATATTTTGTTCATGAATTTTTTTTGTTGGAAACTATGGTTAAATAATTCAAATAGCACAGATTGTCTACAAGGTGCTCTTTCAACGGTGTTTACGTATGGCATATACTCAACCAGCAGTTACGCTGACAATAACAAATAGTGTCATCACCAAGTACATTTATTCATTGTTCTGCGGTTTTCAGCAAATCATCACTCTAGCTGGCAATCAAGTCCCAAGTCTTTTTGTGTGGGAAGTGTTGTTTTCAATGGGAATTATTGGACTGGGCCTATTTCTCTTTGTTCTGCTTATTGGAAATATGAAAAATTTTCTCCAATCTCTTGGCCGCGAGAGATTAGAAATGCAGTTGAGACAGCGTGATGTGGAACTGTGGGTGGATCGTCAACGATTGCCAGTATCTGTGCGAAGGCGAGTGAGGCAATCTAAATGGTTCAAGTGGGCAGCAAATCGGGGCGTTAATGAAGAACAGTTGCTGGAGGATTTACCTGAGGACTTACAAAGGGAAATTCGAAGCCATCTTTGTTTAGATCTTGTGAAGAAAGTGTGCATTTTTACTGTTATGGATGATCAAGTACTGGATGCTATTTGTGAATGGTTAAGGCATCGCCTTTACATAGGTGGAAGTGAAATTCTAAGGATAGGTTATCCTATAGATCTTTATTGTGCGAGGAAACTTGGAAAGCACTGGTAAAGATGACTCAGTTAATCTTTCTGGAGGAGACATATGTGGTGAAGAACTGCTTAGGTAGTGCCTCGAGCACACTCCACTACTGAATAACAGCAAGAGGTTCCGACGAACTGGCCAAAGAGGAATTTCTAGTAGAACAGTCTGTGTGCAGCGGCAGTGATTTGGGTAGCAACAGCTGGCTCATGAATATGGCCCAAGAGCGCTATTCAAACGGAGCCAAAATACTTTAGATTGGAACGAAGATATACATCACAGCAGAAGACATAGGATTCGATCCCTATTTCAAGACTTCAGTTAACGATTCAAAGGGATCTACGCTCCAGCATTTATCTCTTAATTGGCCATCAGAGGAATTCAAGGGAAATGATGCTCTGTTTTTACAAAAAATGGTTTTTCATCGACCTGTAGCGGAAAGGTTCTTGGTCCATTTACTGTATGTAAAAATGGTTTTGTTTCAAATAGTAACGTGGCTTGATTTTGCAATGCACTTGTCAAAAAGACGACCTCCACATTCCACATGCCATTTTGGTCTAACAGCAAGAGGAAATGGAAAGTATAACGTGGCAGTCCAGGTTGAAAACAAAATTAGAATGAAGATATCGATCCTGAGCAGAAAAATAGGGACAGATTGCCTATCCTAGTCTTCAGTTATGATTTGGAGGGTTCACACTACAGCTTTCGCCTTTGTATTGGTCACAGATATGTATGCGCTAATCTTTAGGAACCGATGAGTGGCGTTTTACTATTTTTCATAGTGCCTGTTGAAACAGTTCCTTTTTTTCATGGATCGGTTTTTCTTCTGAGATTTTATTGTATTAAAAAACATTTGGAGAGAGGTGTGCGCGAAAGAGAAAACAGAGCTTCCATTGTACAGTCTTTGACAGAGATTTTAATGAAAATACACAGCTCTGGCTTCTGAGATTCCTGTGGTATGAGATTTAACATTTGTGTCCTCCTTTGTTTCATGTATAGCATGTTATGTGTTCATTTCATTTCATGATCATTTCCAATTGAACAGATGAAGTGTTAAGGTAGAATTCATATTTTGTATGCTCTGCCTTTAAGTTTGTTCATATTTAATGTTTTCTTCTGTTTGACAAGGATTCATCCTCTATGCCCTTATCAGCTCCTCAGCAGTCTTTCCATTCCATTTAATCTCAATTTGATGTTAAACTATCTTGCCTACCTTGCCTCAGGAGACAATCTGTGTTTTTTATTACATTTCTCTGTTCAAAGTTGTTCCTTTGCCCCATGCAGCCCAGAAAAACCCCATCATTTTATTAAAAACCCCTTCTTATTAACTTACTAGCCTAAAATCAGTTTTTTTAAAGTCATCTCAGCCACTTTTAGAAAACCTTTTGCCGAGATAGACCCGGAGAGAGCCCTCTCCTGTCCTCGTAGGGCTAGCTACGAGGCTAAGTGGTTTGATGTTGCCTTGGATTTTGCCTTCCTCAGCCTGAGGCAAATTCGAGCGCTGACATAGTGGCGACCATACTGGGGAAGATGGTTTGCTGTTGATGTGACATTCGATTTGTTGATTGTCTTGTCCCAGTACATGAAATCAAATTGCAGATCTAATGTTGATGGTGGACAGCAGTCAGATACTTATGAAGGCTGAAAACATTCACCTGGCGACTCCATTCACTGAAAAATCCAGAAATCAATGCTTCATGGTGAATTCACTGCAGGGAGATCAGTAGCCGTGAGATTTTCAAGATGGACCGAATCATGAGAAGATACGCTTCCATGAGCCGAGATCACATTCTAGGTTTTCCGAATAAGATGCCCAAGGTAGATTGGTCAAGGAATCTGCCTACGTTTAACAATGATGGTAAGAAAGATGTTGCTTTACATCTGGTTAGATTTCATATGCATATTCGCAAG
>APFE031206837.1:87713-99316 GCA_000404065.3 Pinus taeda
CCAAATCTTGATGGATTGCTGCCTTTTTTCCAAAAGCTTTGTAAAGTCTTGTTTTAAGTCAGTCATGAGTCATTTGTGCTTGGTCTGTTGAGTCAAGTTTCAGTCAGTTTTCAGTCAATAAATGTGTCAAAGGTTTTGTGTTATCCGTTCAAATAATGACTCTGTCGCCCAATGGATGAAGGCACTGGTCTTCTATCCCAAAGATCTGTCGTTCTTGGCGCCTCCAAGGAGCTACCATCCCCATTGGAGCCAATGTTAGAGTCGGTCTAGTAGCCCTCCACTAGAGATCAAAGCTATTTGCATTTCATAATTAGGTGTCCCATCAGTGTGATCATGATGCATTCCGTTAGGCATGCCATAACTCTGCTGGAGGAGTTTGTGTCTTTTATTCCCCTCCTGTTTTGCACTGCTGGTTCAGGTTTGTTTGAGTGAATAAAATCTTCAAAGGGTCATTTATCTTGTTTTTAATTTTGAGGTCTTAGGTCTAGGGTTGAGTCAATTTTTGTCTTGAGAGGTCATAAAGGACCAGCAGGCCAGAGGGATTTCCTTCATAAAGCATCATTTCAATAATTCTCATCATTGTACAGTTAAATTTTCACCTTGTTTTCAAAACCCTGTTTTTGAGAAACAAAGGTCATTATCTCATTTTTGTAAAACTTTGTCAAAATTTCAAATTCTCCAAATGTTGAAGCGCAACCTTGGTCTCCTTTTCCAAAGCATCTCTGAAGCCATCTCTGCAAAAATTTTCAGAAGAAATCATCATTTCCACCAATTTTTTCAAAAAAAAAAAGGAAACCAGAAGTCAGAGCCAATTAATTCAAAAAGTGTCAACATTCAAACATTACAAAGTGGGTTTTGGGCAAATAAAAATCAAAAGGGAGCCTATAAAAGCACATCACTCTTCATTAGCAACTCATTTGCCTCTCACAAGCCAAGAGAATCCTTGCAAAGGTGATTTCAAGAGTCATTGAGCAAATTGGGCAGTTTTCAGGAGCGCGCTACTCATCAGTTGAGGCGCGCTACGCATCAGCGCGACTTTTCCAGTGTATTTTTACTCAGGTGCTACGCACCAGAGGGGCGCTACGCGTTGGGCAAGGTGCGCTATGCATTGGGTTTTTCACCCAATAAACCGCCAACAAACTACCAAATCCTCTTTTCTCTCAAGAAATCTTTAGGTAGGCCTCTCCTCCATGGCTAGTTTTGGTTTGGCAAGATGAATGAGAAATTAATATGTTAAAAATGCCATGAAAATGTGAAGTTGAAACCCTACATTGCTATTTGAAATTTAAAGACTTAGTTGTGCTAAGGTTTCAAAGTATTTTGCTGTCCAAGTTGCCCATTATTGATCCCTTTTTTTTTCCCCCACCTTCACCAACATTCTCCTTAAAATTTTCCCGTGCAATTTTATAATCTTCCTATTAAAATCCACTAAAATCCCTAAACCCTACTAAAATCCTTAAACCCTATTAAAATTCCCAAACCCTACTTCACCTTAAAATCCCACTTATTGTCCCTAATTCCCTCATGTTCCCCTTTCCCTAACAATTCCCATGTCTTTTTGTCCCCTTGGTGACAGCATTTGAAAAAGTCAAACAGAAGTTCATTGGGTGCAAAGTCAGCATTACATTTCAGTCATTTTGCCTCCAAAACCATGTCAGAAACCAAATCATATTATGAACAGAGTGATGACCGTGATTCAACACCGGAGATAGAGGTGCCAAGGAGGCATCAAAAGGGTGGTAAAGGTGGTCGGCATGTCAAGGAGGAGCCCACCTCTTTGACTCATTTGCAAGCTTGTCCACTTGCAGTGACCTGTTTTCAGTACCTATCATGTTTTGAGTATTGTGAGATGATCTCACAAATTCAACATCACAGAGAATTAGTCCGCTTGTTTGTCCTACATTTGCATAATGGTCATGTGAACCTTGCAGGAGTGGACTTCACACTATCACCCGAGATTGTTGCTCAAGCAACCGGGATACCAAATGTTGGAGAGGAGTGGAACAAGCGCTAGCAGTTGGACAGATTTCATTATGAGCCATATATCAAACTTGGATGTATGAGACACCTAACTTTTTTTCCCTTCAGATTCCTAAGGGATGAGTATGCACCCTTGATGAGGCTCATTATTCGCTATTTCACTTGTGAGGGCAGATTTTCACGTCTTATTCGTACCATATCTGTTTTTTGATGCATTTCACACGGGTACGAATGATGAACATTCCATTTTTCATGTGCTAAAATATAGAGAGGATGGTGCCCTTGGTACAAAGGAAGAGCCCAGCACAGCAACACAAGAGCATTTATCATTATGCACTGATCAAGATCATAGTGATGCATCAGTTGGCACAGCAGGGTATTCCATGGGAGGATTTCATTTCTCGCGACTTCTTCACGGTGCCACACCCACCTCCTGAGATTGTCCATTATGAGGGAGGGCCTTAACAGCGGTTTGACATTCATGAGACCGAGCATGTTGATGCTCCAGCATATTTGACATATCAGAAAGGCCCCAGAGCCTTATTTGCAGTTGCACGACGAGTACTATCTCCACCCGGGGTGGAAGGGGTCTCGTTGACTTCATCGGCACAACGAGTATTATCTCCACATCATGTGGAAGGGGTCTCGCCATCTTCTTCCACACAGGTACAGGTCCAGGACAAGGGCAAGAGGCCCATGATTGATGAGGGTCTTTCAAGAGGTCAGGACATGGATATCATTGATGTTGATGCTAGCTCTCCTACCTCAGAGCTCAAGGAGATCATCCGAGAGAAAAGGGTCGAGAATGAGTCGCTGCACAAGAAATTGCAGATGGAAAAATGGGTGATCAACTACTTAGAGCAGCGCAACAAACAATTGGAAGATGAGCATGAACTTTATGAGCAGCGAAAGATTCGTGAAGACCAGGAATTGGCCCGTAGGAGACCCGGTGATTTGACACCTATCGATCGGGAATCAATGCTCATCCGGGTGAACACTCACTTGGAAAAGTTGTTGGTGAAATCCAATAGAGACAAAGATTTTCTTCGACACATGAAAAATCATTATTGGGCCCGCATGCATGTGTGCAAAGCAAAAATGAAGATACTTAAAGGACGATTGGCCAAGGCACTAAAATGGAGGAAAAGGCCCGATCCACTCCAAATTTTGGCTGAAGCCTCCTTGAAGGAGCATGACACTCAATGATACACCCTCAGCTCAAAATTCGGAAAATTTGGAGCAATTTTGGTCAATTTTGAAATTTTTTTGTCAAAAACAGGTTTTTGCCCTCAACGCGTAGCGCGTTGCGCGCTACCCTGAAGATGGGGAGGTCCATTTTACAAAAGGTCAGCATTTTTGGATTTTCCATGACAAAATACACCTGCTTAGCCACTGCCAAGACATTTCATCAGGTTTTGAGCCCCCAAAAGGTCAAAAAACATGCAAAAAATGACCTTCTGCCACTTTTTGGACACACAGGAAGCAGTCTTGGGAGATTGCATTTTTGGAGGGGAAAATGAGCACCCAATTGAGAAATTCCACTTGGGTTGGAAAGTAGACATCCAGCCCTTTCCAACAAGTCCACTTGTGCCTCATTTGGATGCCAGGAAGTGCCCCAAAAGTGGGCCCAAAGGCGCACTACGCGTAGAGAAATGGCGCACTACGCATCAGGGAAAATTGCCAGTTTTTCACCTACAACTCAGGAAAACGCAGCATTTGACTAGTTTTGACTTTTAGAGGGATTTTTCATCCTCCTTGATGTAATTAATGTAATTTTATGTTGACATGGAACTTATTTATCTCTTCTAGAATATTCATTCATGAAAAGGCAAAACATTTAATGAATGAATTAGTTTCCTAGCTTATAGAGGAAAGTTGTTTTGACTGCCTAGACTCTAGTGCTTTGTTTAGAATTGTTTGAAACAGCTCCTAAAATGATGAGCTCGACCCATAGAGGCAAGGAAATGTGTTAGCTTGCCTATATTATTTATCTTCTTAGTCATTTTGATGGTTGGACTCTTGGGATAGCTTGAGACTATATTGTACATATCTTATCAGCATTTTTGGCAAAGGAAAGACCAGGGTTTTGCAGCACTATTTGGGATCCATGTGGCTTTATGTGTTGATGGTGTGTTTCTCTCAGTACTTGTAAGTTGTGTAAGTGCATCATTATCTCTATTAAATCTTCTGTTATTAAACAAATGAAGTGTTAAGGTAGAATCCATGAAATTGCTATGCTCTGCCTTTAAATTTGTTTAATTTTCTATGTTTTCTTCAGTTTAAGGAGAATCCTTGAGACCCCTCACTCTCCTTAGCTCCTCACCAGTCTGATCTATCCATCTCACCTGCTTTAAGGCATCAAAATAATCGCCTATCTTGCCCCAAGTGGACCTCTGCAAAAATTGTGCCTCATCCCCGCACCCAAATTTGCCTTTCCCTTGAATTCAACAAAATTATCAAAACTCAATTGTAAACTCTTTGTACTTCATACCTAGCCTAAAATCAGTCATAAATTCGGTCATCTCGATCCATTTCGATTATCTTTTGCCGAGTTTGACCCAGAGAGAGCCCTCTCCTATCCTCGTAGGGCTAGCTACGAGGCTGAGCGTGGTTTGATGTGGTCTTGAGTCTTGCCTTATTTCAGCCTAAGGCAGATTTGAGCGCTAACAGATTCACAAAAATCTTCGAACAACAAGAATGAATGATTATATTTTCCATAAAACTCAAAGAATGTCGTGTGGAATTCTTTAAGAGAGAATAAGCTACATGGCTTCAATCCTTCATACCATGATCTTGCTTTTCCTTCTAGGGTAGCCATAAACATTTTCATCAAGCAATCCTCATGAAACTTAAACCCGAGCTTATGTATATGCCAATGAAATTTGATTAGATGCAGAATAGCCTCATCCTCATTTCCATATATGAATTTGGGCAAATTAGTTTTCTAATCTATGCAAGGAATTCGATTCGGAAAACCAAGAATATGAGCTCGATTCATAGGAGCATACCTTCGAGCGGTTGAATCCATCTTGAAAAAAAATAAGACACCAAGAAGTTCTTCAAACTATTGGTTTTTGAATAGTGGAGTCACCATGAAAATTCTAAATCTTTGGATTCTTTAACACTGGAGTCGCCAGGTGAAATATGCACAACCTTTCTTGTGTCTAATCATTGTTCAGCATTTGCAATCATATCTGATATCTGTCATTCTTTCCTAGGGAAGATATGATCTTTCGTTCTATGGAAACGGCGCCAAAAATGTTAGTCCTTACAATCTCATAGGCTGAAAAGGAAATCAATAAGGGTAACCTCAAACCACTTCAACTCAGTAGCTAGCCCTACTAAGCATGAGAAGGATCTCTGTAAGTCTCTTATCAGTGATATGAATTTAAAGAAAATGAATTTTGGGCTAAGTATGTGTATTTGTTTGTTCGTGAAAATTTGGTTTTTAAAGGATTTGTTGAACTTAGGGTTTGGAGCCACAAGTAGGTCTAGGTTGTGGGAATGCAGGAGCAAACATAAGAAGGAGCTAGATATTAGAAGCCATGGTGTAATTTGAGTATTTGTTAGTGTATTACAGAGGATATAGGGTGGAAGAAACTAATGAGCATAAATAAACATGATTTCATTAGCTTAGGACGACCAAACACATGACTACGAAAACTAGATAACAAAGCTTGAAAAACAAGAATTATGAATATTTTATCACAAGGAATTCATAGAAAGAAGAGATATAATGTAGATAAATATATTTAGATCATGAGGAAACAAATAAAATGAAGTACAAGCACCATGAACTCACTGGGCTAGAGTTCCTTGAAAATAGCTGCAACCTATATCTATATTTGCTGAAAGATGATTACAGTGCAAGCCTCCTTCACAAAAATTACAACCCTCTTCTCCTAAAGTGAAATGATACTTATAGACTCTCCTAGACCACTTGCTCACCTTCAGGAGTCGAGTTCCTTGGTGGAGGAACTGACTCCAAGATTCTCTCAACCAACAGATGAGAGTGAGAAGGTGCAACTCAAACACTTAATGAAGAGTTTGTTTAGGAGTTTGCTTCTTTTATGAGGCCTAATAAACATCAAAAACAACCTATGATGTGCATTTATTCATGCCTACATCACCTAGCCTCGTAACTAGTGCCATTACATAGAGAATCTTGAATTTGACCAAGTCAGACTGAAAACTAGAAATTTTACACAGTGAAATTTTCCAAATAAAAACACAGAAAGTGCAGAAGCGCAGCGCCAACTTTGAGCTAATTTTTAGGTGCCTTCCAGGGGTCAAAATGAAAATCTGAGAGAATGGTCAACTATTCCTTCAAGTCTAGTTTCTCGAACAATTTTAATTTCTGAATTTGGAGCACGGGATCTTCAAAATTCCATTCTCCCACAGTCACGCCAAAAGCGCAACGCCTGTCAAAAAATGGTCCAGAATGCTATTTTTGGCCACTTTTTTGCAATTTTCTCCAAAACTAAGCCACCTCTTAAAAATCTAGGAAAATGAGTTTTTATAGGATGTCAAGATATTTCCAAAATGGTAGACCTTTCCTCAAATAGAGGCCTGAGGAAAAAGTGCAGTGCCAAGGCGCTGTACTTCTGGAGCAGCTGAATTTTTGAACTTAGACCAAAATTTGTCAAAATCCTCAAAATGCTCAAATTTGCACAAAATTGGAGGGAATGTGTAAAAATAGGCTTTCTATAGCTTCATGGATGCTTCAATAAGCATCTCCAAGTTTACCTCATTCTTTTGATGTTTTTTGGCCTCCTTGAGCTTATTTTCAAGTTGTTTCACTTTGACATTGGTGATCATGTTTTGAGCTTGACAATGATGCGCCATGTGTCTAAGCAATTGATTGTCTCTGTTTGCCTTCTCGAGGAGCTTCTCCAAGTGTTTATTCACCCTATTAAGCCAATATTCTTTATCTTGATGAACCTCTAGAGAAATCTTTTCTTCTAGGTCAAGGTCTTCATTAAGCAAAATGTGTTCTTGTTCCTCTTGCAAAGCTTTATTGAGGCCTCTTGTTCTTAGTATTTTCCTTTTTCCTCTCACCTTTGATGCTTTAGGCTTGCTTGATGTCATGATCTCATTACCTTTTCCAACTTGCTACAATAACTTGGCTTGTTCTTTTTCCATGATTAGCTGTTTAGTCTTAAGTTGACTATTTTCTTGCTCAAGGAATGATATAACATACTTTTCCCTTTCCAATGATCGCTAGCTCCTTGATTTGGTAGTTCTTATCCATGATAGTTTTTCTCATGTTTGTGGTATGATCTTCAGTCTCTGGATCAATTAGTTCAAACTTATGTTCTATTGTGTCTTTATCCTTTGTTGTCGATCCCTATTTTGTTAATGAAGAAGGCTTGGCCCCTTTCTCACCATGAGAAGCAAACACAAGTCCTCCTCATCTCTGGTATGTTTTGGTCACCTCAGGTCTAGGTGCCTTGGGAACCTCCTATGATTTGTTTGATAACCCTACTTCCATAGGTTGTGCTGATGTGTCTTGGTGATGGCTTGGTGAAGCAATCTCATTTCATTTTTGAAAGCCTAGATGATAGGAAAATGGAAAAGAACCAGTGAAGTAGGAGTGGAAAATGAAGTGAAGGTGTTGTTTGAAAAAATGGTAAAGGAGGTTTGAAAGAGGTGGATATGAAATTTGGAAGCTGATGAAAATGACTGAAGAAATAGTGGAAGAGTCATCTGCTTGCAAGGAGGAAAAACAAGGTTTGTAATGAAAAAAGCCCAAAAACCTCTAGGAATGAGCTAGGGTTTTACTTTTTGAGACGTAAAACTTTTTTTTGAGGTGAATTGAATGGTTAAAATGGTTTATTAAACATGGATCTGGGTATAGGAAATAATTTTACATGTTTTAGAAACGAAAAATAAAGATGGGCATTTTCACCCTATCATTTCCTATGCAAATTTCACTACAAACCCTAACTTGAAGAATCATTGACATGAGATGAATTTGGAAAATCAAAATAAGGCTAATGAAGGTGTACTTACTTGTCCCTTTGCTTATAAGTGAATAAAATCAAGCTTTCAAGTGAAAATTTGAGATTTGGGAGAGTTTTGAAGGATTTTTCGGCACTCTGTCCTGCGCATAGCGCAGTGTTCCGACGCGCAGCGCCAAAGCGCAACGTAGTTCACAGAAGTGCAATGCCATCTTCTAAACCACTTTTTGAGGCCTTAAAGTACTCCAAATTGTTATCTTGATAGCTCATTGGAAATCTCTTGAAGTCTTATATAATATGGAAACCTCAAGCATGTAATTTGGACACTCCATGAGGGAGAAAAAATTATTTTCCCAAGGTCTCTCCAAAAACTCAGGGTTTCTATGACAAAAGAGAAGCTCCAACTTACAAAGCACTTTTGGATGCCTTTCACTAATCCAAATCATTATTTGAAGGTATAATTGGAAATCTTAGGATGTCTGCTACATAATAGAGTCCTTAATAACTGCCAACACCTGCTCCAAACCCCTAAAAAATGGTCTTGAAGTCACGTTGTTCAGAAGTGCATTAACTCTCCTGTAGCAAGTGTATTTTGGGAATTTCTTTCAAATCATAACACTTTTTCATAAAATGAAGTGTTTCTACCCTTAGCCATCCACAACCTACAAGGTTGACACCACAGCAATTGGAAGAAAAAAGAGAAAAAGGGCTTTGTTATAGTTGTGATAGCAAATACACTAACGGTCCTAAGTGTGCCGAGAAGAAATTACTTTACATAGATTGTGAAGAGGAGGGAGAAAAGGAACAAGAAGCATCAAAAGAAGAGGATATACACCAAGAAAAAACACTAGAAAAAGAAGAAATGAATCCGACCATATCTTGTAATGCATTGGTTTGAATTACCACTCCTCAATCTATCAAGATAGAAGGGCATATCAAAAAGAAAAGGGTAATAGTGTTGATTGATTCGGGAAGTACCCATAATTTTATTCATTATAAGATAGCTAAAGAATTGAATTGTTTCCTATATCCAGCACCAGAGTGTCAAGTGATTGTTGCAAGTTGAGGAACCATAAATTTCTCAGGAAAGTGCCATAATATCAAGCTATCCATGGGAGAATATGTATTGAATAGCCAAATGCTTTCCATTCCAATGGGTGCTGCTGATGTTGTAATAAGAGTCGAATGGTTACAATCCTTGGGTAGAATAGCTTTTAATTTTCAAGAAATTTTCGTGAAATTCTCTTCAGAAGGAAAGGAAATTGAATTAAGGGGTATCACAGGGAAACCGGGAAAGATAATCAGCTCTAATGGAATGAAAAAGATTCTAAAGAAAGAACAACGAGGCATAATTGCACAATTATGTTCACTAGAGGTTCCCACATTGAAATCATCCATTTCTCTATATCTCCAAATAGTCTTAGAAAATCATTCCAAGGTATTTGAGACTCCCAAAGGCCTCCCACCTATTTGTGATCATGATCATGCTATGAATTTGATTCCAAGAAGTGTTCCTCCAAACATCAGACCTTACAGATATCCCTATGTCCAAAAGAGTGAAATTGAATGTATGGCTGCAGAAATGCTAGAGGATAGTATAATTCAACCTAGTCAAAGCTCTTTCTCCACTCTAGTAGTATTGGTTCACAAGAAGGATGGATCATGGCATATGTGTCTAGATTCTAGGGAGCTCAACAAGCTCACTATTAAAGGTAAATTTCCCATTCCTATCATTGATGAATTACTGGATGAATTGCATGGATCAATTTACTTCACCAAGTTGGATCTTTGTTCAAGATATCATAAAATCAGAATGAAGACTGAAGACATTCCAAAAACAACACTGAGAACTCATGAGGGTCATTATGAATTTTTGGTCATGCCTTTTGGCCTTACTAATGCACCTTCTACATTTCAAGGTTTGATGAATTCCATTTTCAAACCCTTCCTTAGAAAATTTGTGTTAGTATTTTTTGATGATATACTAATCTACAGAAAGTCTTGGAAGGATCATGTCCAACATGTTGACATGGTGCTCAAACTATTGGAGGAGAAACAATTATATGCAAAAATGTCCAAATGTTTCTTTGGAGTACAAGAGGCGGAATATCTAGGTCATATTGTATCTCATGAAGGTGTTAAGGTAGACCCTAGAAAAATTAAAACCATTAAGAAATGGAAAATCCCCACATCCATAAAGCATCTATGAGGATTTCTCAGGTTGACAAGGTATTATTGCAAGTTTGTTAAGAATTATGGGAGAATAGCAACACGTCTAACAACATTATTGAAGAAAGATGCATTCTCATGGACTCTAGAAGCAACAAAGGCCTTTGAAAATCTTAAAGAGGCAATGTGCCAAGCACCAGTCTTAGCTACACCAGACTTAAAAAAAAAACCTTTGTTGTCAAATGTGATGGCTCAGGAAACGGAATTGGTGCTGTTTTAATGCAAGAACAAAGACCCATTGATTTTGAAAGTCATCCAATCAACGGAAACTATTTACACAAAGTTATTTATGAGAAGGAAATGCTAGCAATACTACATACACTTAAGAAATGGCGATCCTAGCTAATGGGAAGACACTTCAAGGTAAAAACAGATCATGATTGTCTTCAATACTTTTTGGAACAAAGATTATCTTCAGAGGAGCAGAAAAAATGGGTCACAAAGATGTTGGGCTATGACTTTGAAACCATCTACAAAAAAGGGAAGCAAAATGTTGTGGCAGATGCACTCTCAAGAAAGGATGAGAATGTGGAAGCATTTCTTTGCGCCATTTCTATTATCCAACTAGATTGGATAAACAAAGCAAGGGATGAATGGAAGAATGACGAGGAAGTGTGGGCACCCATTCAAAATATACAACAAGATCCTAGCACATCTGATACATTTAGCTGGAAAAATGATTCATTGTGGTACAAGGATCGGTTATACCTACGTAAGAATTCCCAACTCAAACAAAATATTCTTAGGGAATTGCACACCTCTCCCTTAGGAGGGCACTCAGGATTTCTAAAAACCTACCATAGGGTTAAGAAGGATTTTTTTTGGGATGGCCTTAAAACGGATATTCAAAAGTTTGTGGCAGAATGTTTGGTTTGCCAACAAAATAAAGTTGAAACAATTAAGACCCCAGGACTATTACAACCCTTATCCATTCCAAGCCAATGTTGGGAAGAGGTTTCAATGGATTTTATCATAGGTTTACCCAAGTCTGAAGGAAAGAGTGTTATCGTGGTGGTAGTTGACAAACTTACCAAGTATGCACACTTTTGTGCATTATCTCATCCATTTAAAGTGAGTACAGTTTCTACTGCATTTATGGAAACATTTCAAAATCTACATGGAAATCCAAAGATTATTATAAGTGACAGAGATCCCATTTTCACTCAAGATTTTTGGACAGAATTATTTTCTTGTCTTTGGACTCAGTTAGCGCATAGCTCATCTTATCATCCTCAATCTTATAGGCAAATTGAGATAGTAAACAAATGTTTGGAAGGATATCTCCATTGCTTTGTATCTGATAAACAAACATAGTGGGTCAAATGGTTGCCTCTGGCTGAATGGTGGTATAACACTTCCTTCCATACTACAACAAAAATGACCCCATTTATGGCACTTTATGGATATCATCCACCATCCATCACATCATATTTA
>APFE031206837.1:99584-115489 GCA_000404065.3 Pinus taeda
CATGTTTCATGCTTAAAGAAGGTTATAGGTGACAAGATTCTAGTTCAAACAATATTGCCAGAACTTTATGAGGAAGGAAAAATCATATTGGAACCTGAAGAAGTCAAAGAAACAAGAACTCGACAGCTACGAAATCAATCAATTTCAGAGTATCTCATCAAGTGGAAGAACTTACCTGTTGAAGATCCACATGGGAGGATGAGAATTTTATACAGAAGCACCCAGAACTACTCAAGCGTTGAGGACAACACTTTTTTTGGAGAGGGGCATGTTAGGTCCCTATAATACTAGTGATTCCCCCATTACTATTGTCATTGTATCCCTTATTGTTATTGTTGTGCCCCTATTGGCCCCATATTGTTACTATTGTGCCCCACAGAATCCCACTATTGTTGTTTTTGTGCCTTTATATTATTATTGTTAGATCGGTTTGGTTATATTGTTTCCGCTTAGACTCCTATATATAGAAAGGAGGTTTTTTCATTTGAATTATCAAAGAATTGTTCATTTGTGTAATGTAAACGAGGTTGCCCCCTCGAAGAGGATGAATTCTAAGGCATTGATCTATCTTTTTATCTTTTTGTGACCTGTTTTCCTAACATTAAACACCAAGGATGTTGTTCCCTTGAGGGGGAGGGTTCTGTAAAAACCTTGGTTAAAAATTCATGTAAAAATATATAAGACCACAGTAACACCCCCTCCCAGGTCTACCCAAAGTAACTAGGCTAACTGGGGTAAACATGAGGAGATATGCTACTACAATCAGATTCAACCTCCTATGTCACCTTAAAGAAGTGGAATCAATAGAACATCACATACAGTCATCCAACATCATCAACAGAACCCTCTTGAGACAAGTCAGCCACTCTAGTGGCCTGTCTCTGGATCTCACTGTTATTCTACAACTCTTAGGCCATAGTCGCTCTCATGCTATGGGAAAGGGAGTGACCATAAACCCAAAGTCACTCTTACAGGTTTGCCTGCTAGCCACTGTGGACCAAAATTGCTAGTTCTGTGCTAGCGACCTTGGGATTTAAGCCACTTTTCTAGCCCATAATTCTGGCATCTACCCAAAACTTGTTGTAACTTCGAGAATTCACTAAAAACATAATAACAATGTTTATCAATAAAAAATCACCCAAAGGACTAGGCCTGAGCATCCCCAACCGAGACTGACATTCCGTCAAACACTTGCAATCAAGGTAACCTATAGGTCTAAGATATAAGACAGAGCATAAATGACTGAAACAACTTATGAAACATAACCAAAAGGATCACCTCCTTCTCCATTGAACTATTGCATCATTAATTAGGTCTTTTAACCATCCATTTAACAGTTACAAGTAAATATATGAATAACCATGGCATAAACTAAACCATGCTTATGACCATCATTAAACCATATAAATATTAGAGATATGAAAGCCATTAAATCCACATATAAATCAGTGCAAAAATAAGAAAACTTATATTTTATTAATCATAGGCAAATCCGACCAGGGTCGGGACTTCCACGTTCCACCCAACCATAGACATGGCTGAACCAAATTCCTCTTTTAGCCAGTCACCCTCGTACCATATTCCAAGTAGGAATGTGGGATCTCATAGAACAACCAAGGGAATACAGAATTTAAGCCACTTACACCCTCATCAAACCGTGATCACACCAAAACTGGTGCTTTGATCAAAATTGAACAGAAGTTGGACTTCCATCCGAAATCCATCACTATCCTTGAGGAATTTTCCATTCCTTGTCTCTCATGCTTTACTAAAATCCAAACTCGGATACTAGGACCTAAACTAAGACTTTTCCCTCAGAATTTACTGTGTATCTCACCAAAATTGATCAAGGGATTCCTAGGCCTTTGGGAATGAAACTTGAGACCACCTTCGCCCTGGATTCCAAAATCCATCTAGCGATTCCAAAGCTCAAAATTGATATCAACATCCCAACACACCATGGTATCTGGGAAAAGGCTAGGATAGGCTAATATCAACTGGCATAACCTAGAAACCATGCCACCAATAGCAATAGAAGCATACACCAACATGCAAATCCATGCATGTCCTAAGCAACTAAGAAATCACACATGCAAAATGTTACCTGAAAGTATTCCTGCTGAAGTTACTTGATCCTGCTTTCCTTTCCTTAATCCTTGCTTACTTTGCCTTTCCTTGATCCTTTCTTTCCCTTTCCTTTGCTTGTTTTCCCTTTCCTTCCTCCAAACTAGAGTGCTCCAAGAAAACTCTAAGTGACGAAGAGAGTGAGAGAGCTCCAAACTTGAACCTGACAAAAGCCATGAACTGATCCTCAGAAGCCTTTTTATATGAGGCCTCTAATTTCTTCATTTTATATTATTTTCCTTCAATTTCCTCCTCACATGCAACATGTGACATTTCACCTTACTTTTCTCCTAATTCCCTTCATTTTTGTAAATAAATGTTCCAAAATTCCTTTTTTCCTTTTAGTGCCTTTGCCTTAGCCTTTGCCATTATGCCTTAGCCAAAACACACATCCAGTGATGCCCACTAGGATATCTTTGTCCAACATTCGGCTTGGAATGTGTCCCTATCTTATTTTTTCCTTTATTAACTTTTATTACATGAACTTTTCACCAAGGTTGTTATAGAACCCTCCCCCTTGGCGAACATCGTCCTTAGTGTTAAACCACACCAAGACCTCAGCAAAACCACTGAAAGCAAACAAACTGCCTATGGAGCTTTATAACTTAGCTCATTATAGTATTTACAATGAAGAACCTGCTCAAAATAAAAATAGCGTGACAACATAACAAGATAATAACTTGTTGTAGGGAAAACCCAACACTCTCCATTATTTAAATAATGGGGACCCTTTCCATTAATTTTTGGCTAAAACATTTTTTATTATTTTTTATTTTTGTTAATTGTCTTACAATTTTGTCATTTTTTCATTTTCATCAGAATTTTGTTTTAATTGTTTCATTGAATCTGACTTTTCACAAGCTTTCCATCAATACTTGTTTCAACTCATTTGATCAATCGGTTTGTAAATGACATTCCTTTGAAATTTGATTGTTTTCTCCCCTGGACTAAAATGTAAATAAATGTATAATATTTCAATTTTTCATAGCTAATTAAGTTCAATAGTCATTCATTGTAAATATTAACTCTTATTCAGTTTTTACTAATATTCTTTCATTTTTTCACTAACTATTCTACAAAATGACCCAGCTAAGTTGTACAACGAATAAAAACACATTCCGAGATCTTAGTAATTTACTCCAACTTATTATTTTTTTAAAAATTGTCATACTCAAAATCTCAAAATTACGAAGTGGCTATAGTTAAATTTGTAGAATTGATAATTCACGTGGGCCCCATTCACCTTCATTAATTTAATAGCCCCTGAGACCAAGATCACAAAAAACTTATCGCAAATACATTAAAGTGCACATTTAAAAAGAGTCAATCATAGTTTTCCTCCGATATGCGATTAATCTCTCCTTCATTTATAGGTCTTCAAGTCAAACGAACGATGAGTTCATTTAAATGGTGATGTCAAAATTTAATATTGTTTAATAATTTCATTAAATTTATTTTATTTTTAAATTAACTAATATCTAATATATAAATTAACTATTAATCATGTTTTTATTAATTAGATTTTGTTTTAATTAATTAAATTTATTAACTATAATTAATTAATATTAATTAAAATATAATTACTAAATTGTAACTAAAATTTCTAATTTTTAGTCCAAGTAACAGAATTTCAAAAATTCTGCCAGATTTGTCTCATCAACTTTGGAGGTTCATAAATTGAGTTTTACTTGGCCAAATGAGGCCTAGAAAGGCTCATTGGAAAGATGAAATCATGGAGAACATTTATGAAGAGGTTTCATTAACAGATTTGATCATTTGTTGGGTCTAAAATCTAGCAGAGGATCAAGCTCTGAATTTTTAATAAAACTAATTTTTCTGAGTTTTATTTTCTGCATTTTCATTTTCCTAAGCCTCTTTTGAATGCAAATTCATTCATTAATAATATCCTTGGACAATTAAATCATCACATGCATAAATAGAAAGCTCATATTTCCTTTTCAATAATTTATTTAAATTGAATTTGATTAGATTTGTTTTAATTCCAAAGTTAACCTTTTTATTTTATTTTTGCACTTTAATTTTATTTTGATTTGATTTTGTAGGAAAAGAGTTGGAGAGATGATAAGAACAAGATATCAATCAATGAAAATGCTCTAGTAATTGAAGGATGAAATTTTGAGCTAATAAAAATTGATTGAGCAGATTTTTTTCTTCAAAAAACTTTCTTGTTAATAATTCTTTTGTAAATATTATAAATAGTAGATTGAAGAATGCAATAGGGGCTTCTTTCCTCTGCAATTTTGGAATTCCAAAAGCATTTCTGTAATAGGAATTTAGAATTGTAGGTGGGAGGAGAGAAAATCTCAGATCTGTGGATTATTGAGGATTTTTCTTTTGCATTCTGAAATATGTATGGAGAACAGAGCTAGCACTACTTCAGTTCTTGTTTTAACAGCAGAAATTCAAGCATTGTAGAAGATTGTTGGAGACCAAAGCAATGAAATTGATTCAATAAATTTGTATTTCTAATACTATTGTTTTAAATACTAGTTTCATTTTATGATGGCAGGAATGTGTCATTTATTCATATTTGTGCACTATTGTCGATATGAGTAATGTGTATCAACTATATGTTATTATTTATCTCTGCTCTTATGGGTTGAATTCTGATTGCTAAATAACTATTTACTTAGAAATCTGTCATTTAATATTGATTTAACAAATAATGATACGTTGTGAACTATTTCCTCATATTATTGCTTAATTATTTGAATTATTGATCTAATGACAATATCATTTTGTGAACTACTTCCTAAATGTTGTTGATTGATTATTTCAGTTAAGAGGTCTCTGAATATAATGTGTCTTGGTATTCATAATGTTAGTTAATTGAACTACTTCATTAGCTTGATATTCATTATAAGTGAGACATATTTAAATCCTAATTTTTTAAATATCTTGCTCTTGGTTGGGTTAGATCTATATTTGCCTAATTGAGATAAGATTAAGATTTAATTCTTTTTGCTTCCATTATAGCATAATCTTGCATTTAGATTACTTCTACATTTCTAAAAGTCCTCTTCATAAAGAGGCAAGCTTTAGTTGTGGCTTGGTTGAGCCCCAGATCAGCTTAAGGATCACTTTCTTGCCTGATCAGCAAGACAGATGATCTGATGTCTCTTCTCCATTGGTGGATGAAAGTAATATTTTAAGCCATTTTGGAGATTGAGAGAAGGTAACTAGACCTAGTTAAACCAGTCAGATCGACCATTCCAAACGGAAAAGGAGTTACTTTAAGGTCCGGACCGGGTGGTCATCCCCTATGTTGTTGCAGCAAATTTCAAGGCTTCAACATAACCATACCGCTTATTGGAGCTTTATAACTTAGGTCATGCTGATATTTACATAAATATACATATACATATACAAATATAAAAACATCAGCAAAACATATGCCAAACATAAACCAACATCAAATCAAAATGGTTTTGCCTCAACCAACAAATAATGAAGGATATAGGGACTGCATATGATCCGCCATCTCCAATGTATCTTTTTCAGGCCCAAAGTGCTTCCACAGCACTTTAACTTGCTCTATGGATTTGCTCCTAAGCATGATATGTTTTCGCTACAATGTGCATTGAGGCTCTGGCTGTAACTCTCCTTCTTGTTCCACCTACAATATAAACCAATCAATAACATGATCAACATCCATTTTATAATTCTTAAGCAATGAAATATGGAAAACATCATGGACTTTCACTGTTGGAGGTAGTACAAGTCGATATGACACAGGTCCAATCCTCCCAAGGATCTCGAAAGGCTCACAATATCGTGGTGTCAATTTGGCACATTAACCAATCCACAAAGAGATTTTCTTGGGCTTGATTCACAAATACACATGCTCCCCAACCTGAAACTCTTTGAACACCCTGTGCTGATCTGCATAACTCTTCTGTCTATCTAATGTTGCCTTTAGATTCTTATTTATAACCTACATTTCCTGCTTCATGTCTGTCAACATGTCCAATCAAATAAGTACCTTGTTCACTGGATCACTCCAGCTGATGGGAGTGTTACAAATCTGTCCATACAATTCCTCGAAAGGACTCATCCTCAATCACTCCTGATAACCATTATTGTATGAAAATTACACCAATGGAAGATACTCATCCTATTTCCTTGGTTGGTGCATCACTTACATCCTGAACATATCTTCTAAGATCCTGTTGACCCTCTTTGCTTGACCATATGCCTGCGGATGATAAGTTGTACTGAATTCCAACTCTATACCCAAGCCTACAAATAGCTCCTTCCAGAACTTGGAAGTGAACTTTGCATCCCTGTTCGAAACAATATTCTTTGGAACACCATGTAGTCTCACTATCTCTTTGATCAACACCTATGCTACCTCACTGGTTGAATATGTAGTCTTCATAAGAATAAAGTGAGATACCTTTCTCAACTTGTCAACCATGACCATAATAAAATCATGTTGCCCCACCATCCTCGTAATACCTTTGATGAAATCCATGGAAATGACTTCCCATTTCCATTCCAATATCGCTATCGGCTATAGTAAACCACATAGATGCTTGCATTTCTCCTTTACCTGCTAACAGTCTGAACATCTAGCCACAAACTTTGTTACTTCCTTCTTCATATTGGCTAATAGTAAAACTTCTTCACCGTCATCAATGTCTTTTGATATCTTAGTTGACCCGAATATGGTTTCACATGACACTCCCTCAAGATAAGCTTCTTGAGCTCACTGCAATTCGACATATAGATCATGTCTCGGAACCTCACCAAGCCATCTTCCATGATACGATAGTCTACATCCTGATCCCATCTACTTGTAGATGCACCTAAAATTGCACCTGTTCCTATACTATGTTGTAACCTGTGCATGATCTCCATGTATTTTTCATCCCACTATCTTGCCTGCAAGATCCTATCATGTAACTCTGTCCCATAAGAGCTTATGCTACTATATGATTTACCTGTACCTTCCTGCTAAGAGCATCTGCAGCCCGATTCTCCTTCCCTTTGATGTATGTGGTCTCGAAGTAAAACACATTAAGGGTAGCCAACCATCTAGCTTGCCTTGCATTTAGATTTGGTTGGTCAAACAAATATCTCAACCCACTATGATCTCTCATCAATGCAAAACTCCTACCCAAAATATAATGTCTCTACATCTCCAATGCATGTATAATCATCGCTAGCTCAAGATCATGTGTTGGATAGTTTTTCTCATGCTCATTCAGTTTCCGTGACTTATAGAACACTACATGTCCTTCTTGCATGGGAACTCCAACAAGTCCCCTCTTGCAAGCATCTATACACACTACAAACTTCGTGTCTAGATTGACAATCTTTAGCACTCGTGCATGTGTCAACAACTGCTTAAGTTTCTCAAAACTATCTTCACATTCCATTGTCCATTCAAATTTCTTACCTTTATGTTGCAATTATGTGATAGGATATGCAATGCTTGAGAAGATCTTAATGAACCTCCTATAGTAACTTGCCAATCCCATGAATTATCTCACCTCATCTACATTCTTAGGAGCTTCCCATTCCATGATGGCCCTTATTATTTCTGGATCTACTGTTATTACTTCCTTGGAGACAACATATCCCAAGTAGTGTACCTCAGTCTGAAAGAAGTTGCACTTGTTAAGCTTAGCATACAATTGATTCTCTCTTAGCGATCTCAACATTTTTGCTAAATGTTCGACATGTTATTCCTCATTCTTAGAATATACCAGTATATCACCAATGAATACAGTAACAAACTTGTCCAAATAAGGACGCAACACCCTATACATCAAACACATGAATGTAGCTAGAGCATTAGTCAAACTGAATGGAACAACAACAAACACATAATGCCCATACCTGATCCTCAGTGCAGTCTTGAAGATCTCCTCTTCCTTGATGTGTACCTGATGGTATCCCAATGTCAAGTCGATATTAGAGAACATTGTTGCTACCTTTAGCTAATCAAAAAAATCATCAATCATTAGCAATGGGTACCTTTTCTTAATCATTACCTTGTTCAGATGCCTGTAGTCAATGCACAATCTGCGAGTTCCATCTTTCTTCTTTATGAACAACATGGTGCGGCCCAAGGTGATATACCGGGTCTAGTGTATCATTTTTCCAACCTTTCCTTTAGCTTCAACTTCAACTCAAAAAACTTAGGTGTGCTCATCTTGTAAGGCACTTTTAATGTTAGAGCTGCCCCTAGAACTAACTCAATAGAAAATTCTACATTCTTATGATCTGGAAACTCTATAATGTCCTCACGAAATACATCCTGAAACTTCTGCAAAACTAGGTACCTACTTAACACATTGGCATCCTCAACCTCCTTACCCTTATCACTAGAAATGTGTACTACAAACATCACACAACCTTTCATGCAACTATGCTTAGCCTGCATAGTTGTAACCATCCTCAGTGATGTAGGCTTCTTCTTTCCCTACAAGGCCCTATTTTCCCCACTATCATCCACACACTCAATGGCCTTGTCGAAGCAAACCACTTCGAGTCTATGAAGGTATAGCCAATCCATACCCAAAATCATACTATACCAACCCAATGGAAATAGATTCAAACGTATTGTCTGAGGCATACAATTTAACTCGAATGCATAAGATATTACCCAATAGTGAACTCGCTTCTTTGTACTTGTAGCCAGTTGTACCAACCAAGATTTTGCATGCACTTATTTTCTAAAAACCACACTTATCCATCACGTTAGGATTAATATAACTATAGTTAGATCCAAGATCAATAAAAATAGAAACAACTTGAACACAAAGCTTACCATCCATCTTAATGATCAATGCCTGATGACATGCCTACATGTTGCCCACAATTGCATAGATCCAAGGAATGTTATGACCAACATCACCAACTGTATGTGCCTCCTAAGCACTATAGATTTGGGGTCTACCACCACTCTGATACTACGAACAATCCTTCTTATGGTGATCCTTACCACATATCCAACACTGAAATGGTTCCCTACCACTGGCTCTAGCTTGTTGCTCTCCATGTCTCTTCTCAACTATATTGAATCTTTTGTAAGGAACTGCATTATCTTTCTCACTTGTATATTGAGGTCTTCCTTGATTTGGTGGCCATTTCCCTTTAACTTTGTCATTTTTCTTCAAGTCATGTTTCAACTCAACTCTGCGCTTCAACTACTCATAACAATGCTTCAACTTTCGAATGGCCTCCTCCAATGATCTAGGATCATCGAACTCAATATGGTCTCTGTATGCAACTGGAAATCCATATATGATTCTCTAAACCTTGACTTTCTCCTCTCTGAGGTAAGAAACATATCTCAATAGCTCCAAAAATCTACTAGTATACTCCTCTTCTATCATAGAACCCATTCGCAACTAATAAAACTCCTTTGCTTTGTCATCATAATACCTCTCAGACAAGTACTTCTTCTTGAAGAGCCTTTCAAAAGCATGCATAGTAAAATAATCCTCATGTATGTCCTTGACATTCTTCACATCTTCCCACCAAATATCTGCTTTACCTTTGAGACCAAAAAGAGATATCCTTACTTTCATGTTTTTTACATAATCATGCAATCTAAAGAACTTCCTCTTGCCAAGAAACCAAGCCTCCACATATTTCCATTTCTTCATCTCTCCATCAAAGGTAGGTGGCTTTTCCTTCTTGAACTCCTCCAAAAAGTATCGTCGACATTCCTCTTGTACGAATGATAATTATGATGATCACGATGTCTATCAAATCCAAAACTAGAGTAATACCTATGTACGTCACCCCTCCTATTAGGAGTGTCCAACATCCTACCATCTCTGATAGTGTCAAATCTATCTAACATATGTCTACTATGAGACCAATTTCCATATTACCCATTATTTGTTTTTGCATGTCCATGGTTTATCTGAAGAGCTCCATGTTGCTGCAAATCTAACAAACTCTGAAGTAGTATCATGTTTGTCTCTTCTTGATTCTCTTTTGCCTACATGATTTTTTCATTATCCACTTTCAAACTCCTTATTTCTTCCTCCAGGATTCTCAATGTTCCTGCCAAGTTAGAAGAGTATCCCACACCACATTGCCCATCTAATGCACAAAGAGATTCTATGTAGTCTACCACCTTGTTATCCATATGATCTCTTTCCTGTAAGGCATACTATATTAGCTAAACGAAATCACCATAAATCAATGTACCTTAGCATACTTGGGGAGGATACCTTGTCTGAAAGATCATCAGATCATCGTGATGCAAGTACAACATAACCATAATAAAATATATACATATATCAATAAGTGTATTAACACATAACCATCATACTAACTAGGGTCTAGTCTTCAATGCAAGGCCATATCAAAAATGCATGTTATGGCCTCATGCATGACAACAACCATTAGTCCATTATACATATTGCCTCATGCAACTATCCACCTGCATAAGAAATGCCTAATCAACAACACATATGCATAACCACATGTAGTCGAGCATAAGCGATCAATTCTTGTAATCAACCTACAAGACTAACGCATGTAATCAAATAACCAAAAATGTAACCCAATGTACAAGGATGTAATCAAGATGCATATAGTTACATAATCAGTCATATACCCATGACGATGCATTCCATAAAATCGACATCAAGTTCCTCATGATAACCTTACTACTACCACGATCAATATTATGCAGTGCAAAAAGCACATGGAACACAAGTATAAGAGCCACACACACAAATGACATGCATGCATGACCAACACATTCACCCATATCTATAGCACCAGATATGACCCAAAGAGAGTGCAACCATGCTCTAATACCAATCTCTAACACCCCCTTCTAGATCCACCCAAAGTAACCAAACCAACCAGGGTAAACATGAGGAGAGATCCTATTACAATCATATTCGACCTCCTATGTCACCTTAAGGAAGTGGAATCGATGGAACATCACATACAATCATCCAACATCATCAAAAGGACCCTTAGGAGACAACTCAGTCACTTATAAAACTTATCCTTGGGTCCCACTGCAATTCTACGACTCTTAGGCCATAGTCACTCTCATGTTATGTGCAAGGGGGCGACCCAAAACTCAAACTCTCTCTCACGGACCTGCCTGCCAGTGACATTGGACCAAAATTGCTAGTTTTCGGCTAGCGACCTCAAGATTTAAGCCACGTTTCCAGCCTAAAATCCTGGCCTCTGCCTGGAACTTGTTGTAACTTCCAGAATTCATTAAAAACATAATAACAATGTCGATCAATCAACAAACACCATTAGGATTAGGCCTAAGCATCCCCAACTAGGACTAACACTCTATCAAACACTTGGCATCAATGCAACCTACAGGTGTAGGATACAAGACAGAACATAGATGACCGAAAAAACTTATGAAACATAACTAGAAGGATCACCTCCCTCTCCATTGAACTATTACATCATCAATTAGGTCTTGCATCCATATATTTAACAGTTACAAGAAAATATATGAATAACCATGACATAAACCAGTCATTCAACCATGCTTGTAACCATCATAAAACCATATAAATATCAGAGATATGACAAGAATTAAATCCACATATAAACCAATGCAAAAGTAAGAGAAATCAGCTTTTATTAATCATAGGAAAATCTGACCAGGTTCAGGATTTGCATGTACCACCCAACCATAGACATGGTTGAACGAAATCTCCCTTTCATCTTGTCATTCTTGTGCCATATTCCAAGCATGAAAGTGGGATCTCATAGAAAAACCAATCCAATAACAACCAAGGGAATCCAGAGGTTAAACCATCTCCATCCTCATCAAACCATGATCACACAAAAACCAGTGCTCCGATCACAACCAAATAGAACTTGGAATGTCATCTAAAATCCATCACTATCCTTGAGGAAGTTTCCATTTCCTTGTCAGACAATCTTTACCACAATCCAAAACTGAGACTTCTCCATCATTCTTTACTATGTATCCCACCAAAACTGGTCAAGGGATTCCTAGGCCTTTGGGAATGAACCTTGAGACCACCTCTGCCCTAGATTCTGAAATCCATCTGGAAATTCCAAACCTCAAAACTGAGATCAACATCCCAACACACCATGGCATCCGAAAAAAGCATAGGCTAGGCTGAAATCCATCACGAGGCCCTAAAACAAGACTGCTCCCTCAGGAGTTACTGTTTATCCCACCAAAATCGGTCAAGGGATTCCTAGGCATTTGGGAATTAACCTTGAGGCCACCTCTGCCCCAGATTCCAAAATCCATCCAGAGATTCCAAAGCTCAAAACTGAGATCAACATCCCAACACACCATGGCATCCAGAAAAGGGCTATGCTAGGCTAAAGTCCACTGTGATAACCCAACAAAACCATTCCACTGACAGCAAGAGAACCATACACCAACATGAAAATCCATGCATCTCCAAACCAGCTAGGAAATCACACATGCAAAAGGTTACCTACAAGGATTCTCACTGAAGATACTTGATCCTACTTTCCTTTCCTTAATCCTTGCTTAATTTTCCTTTCCTTGATCCTTACTTTCCCTTTCCTTTGCTTGCTTTTCATTTCCTTCCTCCAAACTAGAGTGCTCCAAGAAAACTCTAAGTGACCAAGAGAGTGAGAGAGAGAGAGAGAATAATTAAAGAACTCCAAATTTGAACTTGACAAAAGCCATGAATTGATCCTCAGAATACTTTTTATGCATGAGGCCTTTAATTTCTTCATTTTCCAGTATTTTCCTTAAACTTCCTCCTCACATGCAATTTCTAACCTTTCACCTTACTTTTCTCCTAATTTCCTTTATTTCCATAAATAAATGTGCCAAAATGCATTTTTCCTTTTAATGCCTTTGCCTTAGCCTTTGCCAATTTTCCTTAGCCACTAGGATATGTTTGCCCAACATTATGTTTAGAATATGTGTCCCTTACCCGTGGTATTATTTTTTCCTTTATTAACTTTTATTATGTGAACTTTTCACCATGGTTGTTACCACCATGGTCATGGGATACATATTCCAAGATGAATGTTGGGAAAGGAATCCTAGTACAGGTGTTCATTTTAGTTATTATGGATAAACAAAATTGGCAAAGGCAATGGCTAAGCCATTTGGAAAGGAAAAGTGGCATTTCTAGCACATTTGTTTATGAAAATAATGGAAATTAGGAGAAAAGGAACATGAAAGGTCACAGGTTGCATGTGAGAAGGAAAATGATGGAAATGAAGAAATAGAGGCCTCATTAATAAAAATCTTATGAGGATTAGTTGGCAAGATTTTTATTGTCTTTTTTCAAAGGAAGGAGCAAGCAAGGAAGAACGTGATCAAGCAGCTACAACAGGATTGTTTGTAGGTATCAATTTGCATGTATGTTTTCCTTGCTATATTTGGCATGCAATGTGGTTGTTTGTTGTTATCGCATGGGTTTTTCTAGGTGTGACAATTTTTTCATCCTAGCCTTGCCATTTCTGGATAGACATTGTGTGATGGGGATCTCATGTATTGGTTGAGCTGGATTGTCAGATGGATTCGAAGCTGAGTAAGGTGGATCTACAAAATAAAGAATAAATGACCTATTAATCCTTCAATCAGACTCTGGATTGCAGTTGATCTAATAATCACCCTATGAGTGACATCAATTGAAGTTTTATTAAACAAAGGTATTACAGACTCATGTGTTGGTGTGTGTTCTGTGTTATTTAAGCAACGGATCGATCAGATTACCAATACATAGACATTTTAAATGGAAAGACAACAGAGAAATACAGCAAGCAACCATAAAGACACAAGTGATTTTAATGAGGAGTTCACCCTATTCTCCAGGTCTACGTCTCTGGTTCAGCTTTCAGTGGTGGCCTTGTTTTATTGTGTCTTTAAGCATAGAATTACAATGCAGGGACTCAATGTGAGTTCTCCTGAAGTGGGTTTTTCTTGGCAGGTGGTTCTTGGATTCCCCAAGCCACTGGAGTACACAGTCTCTTCTTCCCACCAGCTCTGTGACCTTCTGGTCTACAGTGGTAAGAGCCCAATGTGGTGCTCAGCTAGGACAGATCCCTCTATGGGGTGGCTCGAATCTCTCTGAGTCAACTCAGCCTTCTGTCTCTTCCTGCTTTTCTCTTGCTTAATTGCATTCTTCTTTGTGTATTCCATCGTCCTCTCGGGATTCTGGTCTTTTTCCTTTTTCTCTTGGACCTCACTCTGACTTGACTATGTATTCTATCTCTATTCATGGCTTTTAGCCATTCGTTTCCATGCATGTTCGGTTCCTCTTCCGCCTTTATCGATTCACCTTCTGTAGCTGCGCTTGGAGTTCCCTGTTCGGCGTCAGCATGAACTCTCATGGAGTGGCCACATGTCCTCATCTGAACAACGACAGCCTTCTCGTCGGTTCGTTTCTTCAGTTACATTGTGGATGCATTCTTCCTCCACCGTGGCGGTCAAATGGATTCCAAATCCCTTTAGAATGCGGCTTAATTACCTGTCGATTCCGCTTCCTCCATCAAGCACAATCTCAGCCATCCAATCTAGGCTCCTCTAGATCCAACGTCATATGCACATCCTGTGTCGTTGACTTGCTCGACCGATAACGTGCAATCAACGACGATTTTCTCTCACCTCTACTGCCATGCGTCGATCGTTGAGTGGGATCACTCTGCTCTCCTCCAAAAATGTTTACCGTTTGAGGGCACCCCGATCAATACCACTGGTTTCTAGAGTGCGGGCCCCGCCCTTGTCCTTTTAGCGCTTTTCGTTTCTCCGCCCGCGGTTCTCCGGCTCCCAATGCAACCGAGTGCTTAAGGCTCCTCCATTTTGGCCCTATTCGCCTAATGATAAAAATCAACTCCTTTTCCCGATCCGGGGCTCCCAGGGATTACTTTGACCTCCTGCGTAGTCTCCATGGGCCTCAGTCAGCACAATTTGACCGAGGTCCTCATTGTTCCATGCTAGCTACCATTGCCACTGGTTCAAGGTGTTTTTGATCATTCTTTTTGGAATTTTTAGAGATTCGTACCGACCTGATATAGTCATGGTTCTTTGCCAGTCTTTAACGGGTCCAATTTGGATCACGACCTTCCCACTGAAAGAGCTTTTGGACCACCAAAAGTTGGTTTTCAAGCATCGACTAAGTGAGGAAACGAAGTGAGGAAACTGTTGTCTCACTTGCCCAATCTTAATCCACTTCGCACTGCTCGACTTTGAACCTTTAAGCCCAAGCCTGAGGTATTCCACTTGCCCACTGCGCGTTATCCTTACCTTCTTGTCCAGCACCGTGTCTTCCCGTAATTCATTAAGATATTCAGGTAGCAGGTCATCAACAGAAGGTAATTGACTCTGCTCTTCAGGGTCCTCAATCATTGAAGGTTCAAAAAATCTCAAGCAATCTGTGTTCACGACTGAGTAGATGTGCATGTAAGCTAGTAGATCAAGGCGAAAAGCATTTTCACCAATCTTCTCAAGTATCCTGAAGGGTCCATACCTGATATGTTTTAGCTTTTTACTTTCACCTTGCATCCTGTCCTTGCTGATATACAGCCAGACTTGGTCTCCAACATGAAAACTATGCTCCAACCCATGCTTATCGTGCCTAGCCTTATACTTGGCCTGGCTCTTTTCCAGTTGTTCCTGTACTGCCTGGTGGATCTCCTGGATCTGTTCAATGAACCTAGTTTCCCTCTCCAAATCATTGTGTCTATCAACCATGGTATCTTTACCAAAGACAAAATCCAAAGGAGACCTTGGTATGAAACCAAAATAGGTCTCAAAAGGAGATCTCTGTGTAGAAGAGTGTTTG